>JAUELG010293448.1:0-15312 GCA_031471515.1 Dendraster excentricus | reverse complement strand
AAGTTTATTCTGCCATTAAAATTGCATGTTCTCTCAAATTTGACACTCAGTTTTTAATTACCTCACAAAAAAATTGCTATGTGCAGCGCCCTCTCTACCAAAACTAAACTACCCCTTTAAAACAATTTCTCACATAATGTTCTTGACACACGTCATCATTCACTAAGGGTTAGGGTTCCTTGCCGCAAATAAACAAGCCTTGCCCCACCCCTCCCCCTCCCGCCCCGCTTTGGTTATTCCTGGCTTTGCAGAAGTTTTGATATGAATATCAAGTGTATAGCGCCATCTACCGCTCGTGTGAAAACAATATGAGCGTAACATTACTTCGGGCCGAGAGGCGAGCTCTGTGATTATTTTGCCCGCATGTTATCCTTCTCACTTCTCACCTGACAAGAAACAAAAGATGAAAATATATTTAAAGGCTTTTTAAAAAATGTATGCCTGATAATGACACGGTAATTAAAGTGTATGTGTACTATTAGCCCCCCCCCCCCCCTCATGAAAGACAAAATCGATTACCGGTAACACATATCATTCAGATCAATCTAGTACATCACAGTAACCAGTGCAAACAGGATGATGATAATGAGGTTGATGAAGATCATGAGGATGATGATGATGAAGATGCTGAATTCCTTTATTAACAAATAATGCATCAAAGTTATTTGATCAAAATAGGTTCAGAAACGGCTGAAATATCCATAAACGTAACCATTGGTAGTAAATGTGGGGCCCCACAAACACTAGATAATTTTGAACCGACCATTAAAATGCTGTCACATCTTGTCGCATTATGCATGCCAAGCAGCCGTTTAATTAACTCTGATGTCCTGATTCTGGGACGTTGACCAGTCTTAAGTAGGTCAATGGTATAAACACAAATCCAAAAAAATTAAAGGCATTTTCAGGACTTTGATGCCTTCAATTTGAAGATAAAAAAAACATGAAACTTGTATATGCACACTGATGTGAAGAATACGTGCATTGTAGTGCAAGTATACATTTATTAAGATAACGTTTAAGTTGAGATCCGTGTTCCTCTCTTTACGTGGAGATCCTTATAATTATATATTTTTTCTTATTTAATTATATTTAATTTAAATGATTATTCAAGCGTAGTAGAGTATATACTTATTATATCTGCGCTTTTTACAATGTTCCTACCAGTATTAACATTATTATTATTATCATTAGCGTTATCATTAGCATTATCATTATCATTATCATCATTATCATTATCACTATCATCATTATTATGACCTTTATTATTTCATTTTAGACTACATTTTTATCGTCTATGTCTGTCTTGTTATACCCTCTCTTATATTTCAGATGTCGGTGTTCCCGAAACAGTTCCCGAACTTGATTAAAAAAAATTGTCATAAATAAGTTTAATGATCCCTTTAAAATGTCTAGCGGTCAAAATGTTAATTTGATACGATTTGCCTCCTACTAACTGACAGCCAGAAGGTATTGAATGAGAATCCCGTAATCGTCCTGACATAGTAATCAATCAGATCTGCCCTCGCGGTAATCATGCGTGTGTCGCTTTACCAGTAGATAGCGACGGGCGCCCTATGGGTGAGGGAGCGGAATTAAAGGTTGAAGAGGGGTTGAATAGTTGAAGAGGGGGTGGGGGTTGACTTGGGCTTATATAATGTAGCTGAGAGGTATACATGAGACATCCGTAAACACCATGACAGTGATATTATGGTGACCCATGGGAAGAGGTCTTCATAAAAATGACGATGGTAATCAATCAAATCTACCCACACGGAAAAGCGCGTGTTGGACTTCAGGTAGGTGCCATGTATGATGATAGTTCATTGGGGCGCGTGGCAATGGTTGTGGAGGGGGTGGGGGGGGGGGGGTTATTGACTTACAGGTATTCAGAAAAGTAGTCCCTTGTAGTGCACTATTTGACCTGTAGGTCAAAAATCTCAATTAATTGTGTGGATGTTAAAAAGAGATTGACCATGATAACCATAGGGAGTTTTGGCACTTTTGGGCTTGAAATTGTGCGATTTGGTGCATATCTGAGATAGGAATTTCACTTATACATGTACGTATAACAGAGTGAAATCAATGAAATCTATGGTTCAAACATACATAATGTATACATTCTGAAGAAAAAACAACAACAACAAGAAAAGTGGTGTGGGGGGGGGGGGCATGGCCCCCTGTCCCCCACAATCCATGTGTCTGCAGGTGTAAAATGAATAACTGGTTGCCGGTAGTTTTTGTGTTTTAAGGTCTGATTAAAACTGAGCACTAATGAGAATTCGGGCCTTTGTTTTGATTTATTTTGTCTACTCTCAGTTGGTCTACTTCTCATTTGGTGTACTATCTGATGCCTCCCTAACTCCAAACTCGATCCCTAACCATAATCCACAACCATAATCCTAATCGTAATCCATAATGATAATCATAATTAAGCCACCAAATGTGTGGAGGGGTGGTTATTTCCCCTAATCATATCCTTTATAACTACACCAAGGCCACTGCGTCACAAACATCGACAGGAAGCCGAATCCAGAAAATACGTCCCATCATGGCCGGAGGGATGTCGATATACACGTATAGCCTACTGCGCCGTTAATTGACCCAGATAGCAGCGCTCGATCACCCACTGATTTCGTCTTGTTCAATTAGGACTCTTTATTACCTGTTTTTTGTGGGGTTAGGCAATATGGGTTTGGGCTGTAAACCTTGAGTGTTTTGGGGATAGTGATTAATTTTCCCCCTTTTTTTTCTATTTGATTGGTTTATTTAGACACTGTCATCGTACATCACGTCTTGTTATTGTGTAGACCATTGCCTACATGAACGGGGGGGGGGGGGGGCACAGCCAAACAATTTACCGTTAACAAAGTCCACAATGTTAACTTTCCCAGCGTTTTGGTAGTTTTTCCTGCTGGATTTCACGCTGAAATCCTTCTCGGGGGCAGTCTGCCTACCCCATCCCCCCCCCCCCCACCCCCTCCTTCCTGCCCCGGCTGATACGCCACTGCAGGTATAGTCTGTATAACTCTACTGGGATTACACAATCTAGTAGGGAATGTGTTAACGTGGTCATGAGGTGGTGGGAGGCACGCGTTCCAATCATTGGATTCCCAATTGTTAACGATTGTACGCTCATTACGGTTGTCCTTCAGCAAGACAATTTACCTGCAGCTGCTTTATATACAAAATGTCCCTATAATGCCACCATATTAGTGAGGCGTGTTTAAAGTGGCCAGGCAACCTAAACGCATGCTATCTTCTGTTCATCTGTATAAATGTACACACCAACTATTTTCTAAAATATTTTACCCAAACATATTTTGTCTATTTGAAAACATTTTAGTAATTATTTTTCTCGATACTGCCAAGCGCCCACCTCTGGAAACCTCTCCAGAGTAGAATTCGTTTGTTGACCTGTTGTGACATCATCAGCCATTCACTACTGGTTACGGAAGTTTCCTTCACCCAAGCTGAGTGCCTAATTAAAATAGCGTCTCACGGTTGAATAGAATACAAACTCACATGGATGTTACTATGTCAGAAGAAGCACTGTCTAAGCTATTGAGTGGAGGTATGAAGGGCTTGTTTTTTTTGTGGATGTTCATTTTGTACTTTCATCTTTTGTTAATCTCATGGTAGCTGACCAGTGATTGGAAGATGATGTCACAACAGGTCAACAAAATAATTTACTCTAGAGGGTTTTTACGAGGTGGGGCTTAGCAACATGAAGACAAATAAATGATAAAATATAAAAAAAAATATACAAAATATATTTAGGCCAAACCGTTTACAAATATTGAATGTGCACACTAATACAGATGAACAGAAATGAACATGCATTTGGCTTGCAGGGCCCCTTTAATCACTTTAACTCTTGATGAGAAGTGCCAAATAGCATTAAACTTTTTTCGGAAAATTAAATATTATTCGGATGGTGACTGCCTGTGCTTAAGCAGTATCCTATGATAGAGGCCATCTACTCTGGTCTTAATTCACTTCACTGTCACTTGCCAACTCTAATCAAAAGTTAATTTACCCATGAACAAGCCCCAAAAATAATAGAATGACATTTCTATGATATTTGCACTACTTACAGAGAAAAATCTGTAAAAAATCACTATTTATTGAGAAAGAGTGTACATTGTATAAAACCCGTACATCTTTAATGTGAAACATCCATCAATTTCAATCATTCATGAAATTCTTGTTTTCTTAAAATTATAGAAATAAAATCTCAAAAATTGAGCAAAAAGTGCTTGTTTTAATAATTTGTCCAAGGTTATACCCATGTGTATTCACGGGTATCCAGACGAAGCCGAATCAGGGAAATGAGATAGGAAGAATTTACAAATTAGATAAATTGTAAGTAATTTGTCTTTTTTGAAGTTTCAAATGTAGAAATGTAGGATTTGTATCACTTTCATCCATCTATTGGCGCTGTAAAATTTAATCACATATATCACTTGAAGCTGGTGCTTGATTTAGGGTAACAGAAAGATGAAATGGGTTTGGATTTGTCAAATGTCTCCAAAAAGATGGAAATATTAATGATTCATAATTTATATCAGTTGGCAGTAGGGGAGCAAATCTGACATTTAATTGCATTTTAGTGACTATCATTTAGACGAAAGTTACAATAGAACTGGACTATAATTTAATAAATAAGTTAATATACTACTAAATGAGAACATAAACATTATGCAGAATTCTGCTGAAATATGTTAGGTGGATAAACACATTTAAAAACTAAATAGACTATATTATAATAGTATAGTCTATTTAGTTTTTGAATGAGTTTATCCACTGTACATCTTTCAGTAGAATATCTTGGTAGACGGTATGAAGGAAGTTCGATGGCTTCATATCTCCCGTAGATTTGTTAGGACTTATATGTATAGTAGATATAGAGTAGAAGCAGCGAAAAGCTAAATCCATGTTTGTGAGGACACGATACAGGGAGGAAAAGAGAGAAAGAAAAGGAAAGTTAAGAGGGGGGGAAAGAGGAAAATATGGGGTGAGGGGGAGAGAGGGTAAAGATTGAAAATATACAGAATTGTATACAGACAGAGAGAGGAATCGATAGATAGATAAGGGGGTTGGTGTGAAAGGATGGGAGAATGAGATTCCTGAGAGTTGATGACGGGGAGATATTGGAGTAAACAATAACGTCCGTGTTGATTCGATTCCATGCCCTCTGTACACGGAGGGACAAAGACGCCCGATTGGTTTAAGCCAAATGATACCACGCTTTTAATCAACAAGGATTAAGTATTAAGAGTTTAGCCGCGGGGGTATAAGAATAGTCACCAGCCATGCTGGCCCACATGTCCGTGATAACCCTCTCTCTATGGTGTGCGTTCGGTGTCTCTTGATAACATGGTGTTTTCGCAACCTCAATGCGGACTGAGAATTTTCAGGTTCGTGTGAAAAATCGAAAGCTTCCTATAAAAAAGCTAATTTTAAAATGAAAATGTATAATAGAAGTTTAAATTATTATAATTGTTAAAATAATTATGATTAAAGAGCCGTCGTTAAAAGAGCCGTACGTCGCTTAGCGAAAACACCATAATGACATTATAATTATCAACTACTACATCGGTCGGTCACTGCTGTGACATCGCGCGGAGAAGCTCCCCGATTTTGCCCAGTGTCGGCCTAAAATCAACCGTCGATCGACGGGAAATCGACAGGGCAATGCCCAGCCATCGCTGGGGCTCTACAGTCCGTTAGACTTCGCCACATTCCATCGGTAACTGAGCAGGTAACAAATTGGTCGGTAACGCTCTGAGTTGTGACCATATAGCCTTAATTAGTCCCATCATACGTATAAAATAAATATTAAGGACGTTGCATGACCGATTAATGAGCAAACATGCAAAGTGATTTTCACTCACTCACTGCACTCATTTGCACGTGGTTTCGAAAATCCAACGAATAATTTATAATCTGAACTTTTAAATCGTACAAATCTTTGTAACGAAAGGGAAATTTCAAACAAACGAAAAAAAAAACCTGTCCTTTGTTGTTTTTTGTTTGTGTGTGTTTTTTTTTTTGTTAAAACGAATACAATAAGGTACGAGGGAAACGCTAATTCAAAGTTGATATTGAGGATTTGGACAATGTTATGGCTTTTGAGTTGGTGCATGTAACAATATAAGTGATAGGGTTGTCACGATGTGTGTGAGAGGTAGGGCATGCACGATGGTTTGTTGGTCAGCTATAGGTGTTCAGGGGCGTTACAGGGGTCACTTGTCAGAGGGGACATTTCCCGGTTTTGAGGCAGATTTTTCCGGTTGGAGGTGGTTTGAGGCAGATTTTCCCTGTTGAAGGTGAAATTTTCCCTGTGAGCAGGAGCAGGCAAAACAGGGCTGATTTCGCATGATTTTCAAGGTTGTATCCCGGTCAAAGCTCTCTGGGGGGGGGGGCAGCCTTTAAAAAGGAGTGCAAGTAAACCAAATCTGATGCATGTATATATTATGAAATTGAATTACCGAATTCGCCCTCAGCAGACATCACATGCAAATGAATGGCTCCTGTGTGAATTTGAGTGAGAAAGGTGTGAATTTGTCCGGGAAACCCTATATCATATTATGCAGTGAAGGGGAAGCATTTTCCAATTGCGATGAAATAAAATGTATAACGAATTAAATTCACACTGTTCTGTAGTATCTCGTTTTCCAATAATGATTTATTTTAGAGTAGAGGCCCTTGAGAAAAACTTGATTTTCAAAGGGGGCCACAAAACAATATGATATGATACTGTAATATATCTATGCACAGATTTATTTTTATAAACATGATTTAAACATGATAACTCAATGATACTGCAGATGTGTTAAATTCACATCAATGCTTAAAGAAGAAGAGATAATCAAACACAGAAAAACATGATAAAAAACAGATATTGATTTGAATAACATCATATACAATTTTTCTTTGAATATTTTGTATTATCTACTTAAGATTTACTGACATATTGGGGCCGGAAAACATGGGGTGCATTTATTATGTATTTTTAGCGTGTCTTTCCTCTAATAATTGCAAGAATCCAAATGCAAGGGCCCCGCCCCAGTACCGTCATAGTAAATTCATGGCAGAGGATGGGGAGTAGGTGTTGATAGAGGCAACATTTCCTCTAGATTCTGGACATGACTCCCGTCCGGATGTCAGAAGTGACGGGTGAAATAAGGCAGCACGTATGCACAGTGAGAGGAGACGCAGCTATATATCGAGGGCTAAGATCCACAAGGCCGTATCTGCATTTTTAGCGGAATTGAGATTTTGGTATAAAAATGCTCAGAAAATTTTGAGGTTTTTCAGGGAGCAAAGCCTAATCTGCAGTAATTAAAAAAAAATTATGTCATTTTTTGAATTGTTTATGTTTTTCCTGTTACCCGTAGCAGAAAATCTGATCCGGTAACCGACGTCACGGTCGGATATCCAACGGATAACCGTTTCACTACAGCCTTACTTTGTACCACTCTTTTAGTTAAAATGTGTAGTAAATCTTCCATCTTGAAACTGCCTGCAAATCATAAAACCTTGTTTTCTCAAAATGGCCAAAATGCAGATACGGCCTTGTGGTTCTTGTGATTCATATGACTGCACATTGTAGTCCGAAAACTAAATTGTATACAATTTCACAATCAAATACATAATATAAAACATAATATACCATTACAAAACACAATTACATAATAATAATAATGTAGATTTTTATAAAAACATACAATTCATCTAACACTGCACTTAAAGGAAACGTTAGCACAAACAAAATAAAAAAGTCATGGTTTTACATAACTATAAAATCATATAAAGTGGATAATGAATCTGGAATTTGGGTAATTATGATGTGGCACTGACTCTTGCTGCTCGTGGGATAGTAACATTCATTCCGTCTTGTTTAGAGATGAGGCCTTGTTAAATGTTGACATTAAATGTTCTGGTAAAAAAGTGTGGATCACTGAAACGTCAAGGTTATAAATAGTTTGAGTGGATGTTTTTCACGACGTCTCATCATCGATTGATCTGATCGATAGAAGACATTCACACATCATAAAATCGCCAAATGAACCTTCGATAGTACCCCAGGGCTAACATTTTATCGATAGAGTAAATGTTGATTCATTTTGTAATTGCATTTTCGTTTCTTTTACTGATACAGCCGCACGGTTAATGCACCGAGCACACACATCGTCTGAATAATAATATAGGGAAGACTGTTTCCGAAAATACTCTGAGGGGCGAAATTTCAAATAACATAATCATCATTTCAAAGACTTTTGGCTTAAACAGTTTTGGTTTAATAGAAGGTGCTTCAATAAATAGTTTGTATGAGAGGTAATGAACACAACATGAAAAAAGTGCAAGATTTCATAAAACACACACTTTCATAGATATCAAAAACGATGAGAACGATGATGATGATGATGATGATGATGATTATGATGATGATGATGATGATGATAATGATGATAATAATGATGGTGATGATGATGATGATGGTGATGATGATGATGGTGATGATGATGGCGATGATGATGATGCTAATGTTGGAGGTTGGAGAGTGACAATAATTGATGAGGAAGATAAACCGCGAATGAACGCCTTTTTTGCTCCGTGGAAATATAAGTTAGGCAATTTTATAACCACAAACACCACAAACATGCCAGTATAAAGATTTGGCTTGAACACCACATAACCACGTATAACATCCTTAATCACAGTGAGAGATTTACCAGTTAAAATGTAATCAGGCATCAATGCTAGCAATACTACACATTAATGGGAATAGTCACACTTACTTACTTAGACTTAGTAGCTCCCGCGTCGTCCGACGCACGAGGCGGTCATCACACTCCAGCTGGGTCTGTCAGCAGTTAGAGTCCTGATATCAGTCCAGTTTGTAAGGCGCCCTCTAAGATCTTGTTGGATATTTTGTCTCCAGTTCATTTTGGGCCTGCCCCTTCGCCTTCTACCCAGGGGAGTCCACCATAGAGCTTGGTGTGCTAAGCGGTCAGGGGGAAGACGGGCTACATGGCCCAGCCACTTAAGGCGCCTTTTACAAATTGCTGCGGATACTGGAGGCTGCTTAGCACGCTCTCTAACTTCCTTATTTGTGATGAAGTCATTCCACTTGATGTAGGCATTTCGAGTCAAAAACATCCAGTTTCTTTTCTTGAGTGGTTTTCAAATGCCATGTTTCACAGCCATACAAAAGGGTCGACAGTACATTTGTAATGTAGAAGCGAAGTTTGGTCTTAAGGGAAAACTTCTTGTTGGACCAGATCTTGTTAAGTTGATTGAAGGCTGCTGACGCTTTTCCTATTCTGCAGTTGATTTCCTTGGTCATGTCTCCCTGGTTGTTGATGGAGCTTCCCAGGTATGTAAAATCTTCAACAGTGTCAATTTTGTCTTGACATATATACACATCTTGTGGGGGATGGTGGTCTCCTTGAAGCATGTTCTTTGTCTTCTTGATGCTGATGATTAGACAGTACAAATGTATCGTTGCGTCGGTTGATAAAGAAAATGCCCGTAGTTAGTCATACAGAAACAATTATAAAGTTTTTGTTTCAATAATTGTGTAGTAAATATTACCCAAAATCAGACATAGTTGCACAGAACTAGAAGATGGCATTCTATACATAACTAAATTTACTTAGCCCAAATTTTACTTAACGCCCCACCCCCTTTTTATCACCCAACAATATTACCTTACTTACAATCATTTACATCGCAAAATACAAGGATGAGTACATTTTCAAGCATGAGTAACGTGATTGAAGTAATAATTTGATTTCCTAACTGATTTTCTGCGTAAGTTAATCTCGTTTTATTCCATAAGTACGGGCTTTCTTACTGTTTCTTGAAATGAAAAACCGCCATGTTGAACGGAGAATTGAGCCGATGACCAAGCTCACCGCAAGAATAGTGCAGAAGAGAAATGCGTAGACGTCAATCAAATGGCGCTGGATGAAATTCAACTCGTAGGCGGATGACAGCATGTGTTGCCTTCCGTGTTTCATGGCAAACTCTATCCAGGTGGCAGCACGATCTCTAGGCGTTTCAGCTTTGTCCTTAAAGATGGCTGACACGCGAGACATAGCCTCACGATAAGAATTGTTGTTGATGACGTCATGAAGAGTTTCGTACAGGACGTCCTCAGTGAGCACGTGCTTGTCGAGGGTTGGTCCAATGCCGGCTGCAACGACGCGCACTGACGTCATACTGGTCAGCGAACATCGGGATGGTGATGATTGGAACGCGGTGGTAGATGGCCTCGAAGAAGCCGTTGTTCCCGCCCTAGTACATCAGTACGCGTGCCTTTGTGTGACCCAGTAGATCGTTGTGTGGAACCCAGGGGAGAACCTTGACGTTGGGCGACAGGTCCTCCGGAACAGATTCCAACTGCCATACCACCTTCTGTGGAAGTCGAGCGAATGTCTTGATCATCATAGCAATACCATGTTGTGGAACGTCCGTGTAATATGTGCCCGACGTGCAGATGACCACACCGTGTTCCCCGGAACTCTCAACGAATTCTTCCAGTTCTTGGGATAACGGACTGGACGGATGGGTGGTGAGGCCACCGACCAGAATCACATTTGGACCCAACGGACAAGGAAACTCAACGGCGAATTCTGCGTTCATGAGAAAGAGTTCGCTTTTTCTGACAAGCGATCGCAGATCTTCAGATGATATATTGTGCTTGCTGTTCAACTCGTCGTACGCGCTACAAACACTTACAACCATCATTTCCATAAGCATGGTGTGGATTATGTTTTGCGTCCGCTGCCAAAAATTCATTCTATTCGTAAAATCTGTCAGGATATCGGGGGCATAAGACGGATAGATGGCGACATCTTGGTGGTACAGCCTGGTAAAGGAACATGGTGATGGGGTATTGAAGGAAGTGACGTAGGGGATATCCAGACTGCGAAGGCGATCCATGAATTCGCGATCTCCAAGAATGGTATCGCAGTCTTTTACTCTACCGGAGGTCAATACTTCGAACAGGCCTATCGTTTGGGCAGTCGATGACGAGAAGGGCAGTCGATGACGAGAAGGCCCGTCGGTTGAGCATATCGAACTGCTCGATCACCTCAGCGACGGGCATGGTATGGTTAAACACCTCAAAACTAAAAAGATGCGAAAATGTGACGTCGTCCGCGCGGTGCTTGAATGCGTCGCTGATGATGAAGGTGACGCTGTGGTTACGGCGGACGAGAGCCTCTCCGACGGCAGCCATCCCCATGAAATGACTCCCTTCACCGAGCATGGCATTCATCAGGATCTTCTTGCTATCAACGGGTAGAGGGGCAGGCATGGTGACACAGACGATTGCCAGGATGGCGCCTAACGATGGTGATATAAGGTGTAAGATGGCCATCATTGTCTCTTTATTTTTGAACTCGCAGCCAAAATGGTTAGTAGCCAGTTCAAATACTGAGTGGGCATTATATATTCTTATTTCGAAAATCAAAACGATTACAGCCTTGAAACGTTCCAAAGGTCAACATAGAATACTAACTTAGTCCAACTGGATATATCACATGTATCCCAGTTATGGAAAGTGCTCACTAGCGTACCTAATATCTAGAGGGTGATTGTCCGAAATACAGCCTCCCCAAAACAAACATTTTGTTTATGGAAAACAACCTTTTTATTTGGTTCAAGGTTTCACATATCATATCCCTTATTCCTTATTCCCTAATCAGGGACCGCGGACTGGTTTTGACAGTGGGGGGGGGGGGGGGGGCTGACCACATTTGAACTGTTATGTATTTCTTGATTTTATGTGTATGCATTTCTTTGTTTTAAGGCAAAAAAGTGGGGGGGGGGGCTGCAGCCCCCAGACCCCGCTTCTGCGGTCCCTGTCATACTTGAATATTGTTAGTGGGTCAGGGTTACGCCACTGCACTGCACAGAATGATAGTCAAGGCAAAGCATAATCGTGTGGAAACTGTTACTAGCATAGCACCTAAAGGTGTTTGTTTGCGTGAGACAGGAAAGGAAGGACCAGAGACAGCAGTGTATTCCTTTTACTTAGTACGTCCATTCGGACCATTGTAATCATAATAACGGCAGGTCAGTGTTGGCCCAGATTGATAACTGAACTTGTTTTCCAGCTTTAAAAGTATGTACAAGTATGTACTTTTGACACCAATAAAATAGAGCTCCTGAATGTATTTTTATCCAGTCTTCGATATCTTCATAATTAGGGAGACATACCAATGAATCGTAACATTTATTACTAATAGTACTGAATACATGATTTTGTTTATGAGACAACTTTGTGGACGTGGTGTGGCAAGATTGGTAGAGCGCGCGCTCTCTGATCCCGAGATTCCGAATTCGAACCCTGCCCACTCCGTTTGTCCTTCAGCAAGACAATTAATTCATATTGCTGATCTCTACCCAGGTGTATAAATAGGGACCCGGTAGCGTTTATTTTCTCCCGTAATACATACGCGTCTAATAGACGGCTTCGGTAATGTATGCAAATAATATGCGTATGACGTCAGACTCCCCGTTGCTAAGCTCAACAATAGTAACTATGTCCGGCAAGCTCCGGCAAACTTAGCTTGCCGGACCTAGTTACTATTGTTCAGCTTGCCAACGGGTAGTCTGACGTCATTCGCATAATATTTGCATCCATTACCGAAGCGGTCTATTGGTTAAAAGCGCACTTGTAAGCCAATACTAGCGCCGCTGCTGTACTGTGCACCGACTATGCATCAAACTCTGCGACTCTGCGGCATCGATCTAGCTAAGACTAGTCCAAGCGCAAGATCGAACGATTATTAATTACTAGCCCATCTCGATTGTGGATTACGACCACGGCGCGCCGATGCGACTAGAAAAAGTCATCTGGGTGTAGATACATCACACTCACAGTCTCCATGGTGTGTGATAATGGTCGGGTGTTAATTAGCTGGTGGCGCCATCATCAGTGGCAGATCCGCTAGTATGCTCCCCGGGGAGTTGAAGAAGTACGCAGTATCATTGCGTTGGTTTGAAATGTAAAAAATAATTTGAATAGTTATTCAAGCGCAATAGAGTATTACATT
The DNA here is from genome assembly GCA_031471515.1 of Dendraster excentricus. Taxonomy (NCBI): domain Eukaryota; kingdom Metazoa; phylum Echinodermata; class Echinoidea; order Clypeasteroida; family Dendrasteridae; genus Dendraster; species Dendraster excentricus. The sequence goes on along the minus strand of JAUELG010293448.1, from coordinate 2,236 downwards.
TATAGTAGCTGCGCTATATAAATGTTCATATACCATAGTTATTATTATTATACCACGATTTTATTGAAAAATGGCTAGGCTTGCGTGTAAATCAACAAAATCTTGGCTTACCATCGCGCTTTCACGAGTTTTTGAAGAAAATGTTGTACTACTAATCAAACGGAGGGCAATGAACATGCTGCTTTCCGGTCAGCAAATTGACAAGATGTCCCTGTGATGTCTTGCGGTCAAACTGACCACCCCTTCCTTCATGATGTTTAATACTAATACATGGGATAAATAAAACCACATTGGCCCCAACCCATTAACATGATTAAATATAATAATTGCCCAGTTTCTCATTGCATTTAGTGGTATTTCATTAACCATAGTTAATGAAATTCCATAATTTTGTATTGGATACCGGAAAATGGGCTACGTAATGTATTATGGACCTTTTGATGATGAGTGTCAGTATGAGTCTTGACCCGTTATAATGGTACTTACTCTAAATCTTCCTTGGTCAATGTGGTCAAGTTCCTTGGAATGTACGTAGGAGCAGGTATTCACTTCTATATCAATAAGCAACCTGCGACGTATATAATTAATTCTCAGCCTAATTGTCTCAATTGGTGAAATGATAACGAGGTACGTTTATTATTTTAAAAGGTTTCTATTGTATTTCAATGTATTATATTGTATTCTATTGTTCGTTAAACAAATTTTGTATAACAACTTAAAACATTTCTACTCAGTTTCCTCTATGTTTGTATTGAATTAATAAAAAGAGATACAAACTTGGAATAGACCCATGGCATGATGTACAAAGATCTCCCCTTCCCCGTGATGTATGAAGCAAATCGAACAGGGTTTTCATCAAAATGTAGGCAATCAGCTATAGTTATATACCCTAATAACATATTCCCAAGACTATTGTCTCAGAAACTTGATTCCTATTGAAAGAACTAGTAATTCCTAACAAACCCATAATGTATCTTTTACATCTGTGATACTGGTCATAACAAACAATTCAAACACAATTGACCCATGTTGTACACAGTGATAGGTCGAGGATTGGAATCTCATACACATTTGTTTTATAGATAACTAATATAGGTTATGATAGTCGCTTGTGCTTATAGTCCGGGAGCCAATTCTCAGAAGAGGCATAGGTAAGGAGTTTGTGCAACACCCACCTACAGATTTACTTTGTCACTTTGGGGTGTTTCGGGAGTGTCTCAGCAACAATTCTAGCCCTGATGTACAGTTGATTTCTGGTAGCAACAACATTATTTCTAGCAATTAATTATGCAACTTAACCATTTTTTTCTGTAAATTAGTAAATATGGCTCAGAATATGTACATTTATATCATGTATGACTTAATTAACAGGTTTGTAACATTAAACATTACCGACAGCAAATTTTTAATTATTTATTTCTTCTTTTTTTTCGACTTGTGTTGTGTATAGTTTATTTCAATGAAATAAATCTTCGACCATTATCCAATAATTTGTATCTCAAAATGTGATAATTGCAGTGGTTAGAATGAAAACTTATCAAGGTTTTGGGTATTCCTGAAAAAAAAAATGCCGTTTCCATAGGATTTGTACACAAATCACAAAATTTATCAGTTTTCGGGCCGATATTCACTTACAAAAGGTCATGTTGCTTCGAAATGGTATACCGGGTTATCATGAATTTGGTCTAAAAAGTTGCGCAATTAGTCTTCAATAAAAACCTAAGCGCGTTGCGGAACGTCAAGGTGGTGGGGTGGATTTCATCCCACTGGTAAACAGTACTCGCAGTACATATAGGCTCTCCAGTGGGGTGGTATCCATCCAAACTCCCTTGACGTTTTACATGATAATTCCGCAATGCGCCCATGTGTTTTCTGCGCAACTTCAGGAGTTTTTAATTAATGTCCTGCACGACTTTTTATATGAAATTTGCGTCCACCAGGTATACCGTTCTGAAGCAACATGATCTTTTGGAAGTGAATGTCGACCCGAAAATTGCTCAATTATGTGATTTGTGTACAAATTCTATGGAAATGGCCTTTTTCCTAGAATTCACAAAACCTTGATTTTTTTTGTTATTCTAACCACTGCAATTATCACAGTTTGTCATAAAAATGATTGGATAATGCTCAATGATAATGCTGCTCTCTACCCAGGTGTTTAAATGGGTACCGTGGTCAGGTGTTAATTAGCCTTAGCGCCATCATCAGTGGCAGCTTGGCTAGTATGCTCCCCGGG
>JAUELG010292376.1:0-15312 GCA_031471515.1 Dendraster excentricus | reverse complement strand
AATTCATTTTGAGCATGGTGGAATAATAAGTAGCAGGTTTTAGTTACTAAAATTCAGTTTGACTAAAACTTTACTCTCTACCAAAACTCAACTATCCCTTTAAATTTAAGGTGTTGATGAGAATGTGAGATTATGTTACTAATGGAAAATATTGATTATTATATTCCACCGAATAAAGAGTAATGACGTCAAGAAGGTGTTTACAAAAATGCCCTTTCAATCGTTTTTTCCATTATCAATATTTACCAAAATATATTTCCTTCATTGGCAGGTCGGTACAACGATCAAAGGATAAAACGTAAGTTAAACGCATATTTTCTTTTGCATGTTTAAGTAAAAAACAAAAATCAAAACAACTTTTTTATGATAACTCAGTATTCGGATCCAAGTATATATTCTGTGATGGGAAATGTACGATTAAATACAGAATAAGACTTATTTGATGATCTTGCAATATAAACAACGTTGGTCAGAACATCGTCATTAAACAAATGTATTTAAAGTGAGGTGGTGTAATTTACACTTTTAAATTAATGAAGCTCTTTTTCTGGCTTTGTAAAACAGGTGTGAGAAAGGTTCGCTCGAATATGTTACCAACGACAACAACAGGTAAGTATAGATGGATGCATTTTATGATTATTTGTTATCGGTCACGGCGGATAACAATGTTTGAATGTACGATTTTAATATGCCCTAGTCTTCAGTTCGAGAGTATGATTTGTCGTGATACATGATATTTCGATCGTGCACAGACTTTCATTTATTACAATACTACTAATATAGCTTTCTTTATATAGGTAATTAGAACTATGACAAGTCATGCTGCGAATCAAATTTAACGCCTTTGACGTAATAATTAACTAGATAAGTGAATTGTATAACACTAAGACTATAAACTTCAAACCCTAAATGAAATCAAGGTAAAAGGTGCACTCTGCCGGTTTTTTTTTTAGAAAACCACGCGAGAAAAAATACAGGAACCTCTAAAAGTAATTGGTCGTCTTGAATGAGAAAATCGAGATATGACCACGGGAATGACTCTTGTTAATATTTCATGCGTATAATTTAAGGCGCTCAGGACCAGATAATGATATGAGGCATATTATTACTGATGTGGGAAAACAAAAATGTGGTAAGATGTGGGACCTAAATAATCCTACATGTGGGGGGGTGGGGGGGTTAACTAACTATCTTTTTTGCCTTAGAAAGTTATTAAAACACATATCAAGGGTTTTAGTCCTAAACCTGTCAGTGTAGTCCATTTCCAGAACCACATTAGTTGGAAATCCATGGTTTTGGGAGATGTGAAAAGAACGTATTGAAAGGCAAATACCCCACACCTGCCGAAAAGGAGCGCACTGAAGAATTTAGGTACTTATGAGTTCAACGCCAACGCATAAAACAATAAGCATAATTCTACGTGGGGAGCTGCATTGCATTTATGTGGCATGGCATCGGTGAAATGTGGTATAGTTGTGTCTTGATAACAAGTTTAAGCACTTTAATTCAGCTGCAGATGCCGGAAACTATGGTTCTGGATCGGGAGAAGGCCCAACGACAACAGGTAAGTTAGTCAGTATTGGTAAAATACCAGTATTTAAAACAATGATGTTACGCCAATAATGCTACATTATTGTCCTTTACATTACGCTATGGATATGCAAGTTAGTAAATCTAAAAACAAAAAATGATATGAGTATAGCAGTATAAACGCTTTAATCTCAGTCTTCATTCATCATTATGGACGCATTTTAATAAAATGTAATTCAATTTCATTCTTAATATAAGCTAACAACATGGAACAAAAAAGTGGGAAGGCTCTAAGTGATTTTTGTTCAAATCGTACAAAGTTAATAAATCACTTCAATAAAAAAGACGTACTCACAACTTTACAGCTTCGAAAAATCAACATTATTAGGTCATCTAGTTGGTAGAATTCCATATAATATCAACTGACATGGGGTTTTAAAATGTACCCCAGAAGAAAACTTCAACTTCACCTTCAAAATTAAACGATCTTTGCATCCTAAATCTGCAATTTAATTACTTTTCGATAAAATGACTTTTATCGTTTGGGGTTTTTTGGCAATCCCGTCAACTGTTTATGCTACAATATTTTGTAAAACTTTACTTTTAAAATAATATTACATATTTAATTTCGTTTGATAAGAATCAATATGGGGCCGAGTTTCATGTTTGTTCATGGCTATGGTTTTGCCTTTCTAAATGCAAATCACAAGCATTTCAAACTCTAGTAACCAAAACGTCCACCAGTACGGAACAAAGTAATAGTAATAACTTCACATGCTCGAAAAGTATAACCAATTTTAAACCATCGAGTACAACGCATATTATCATTGAAAAAAAAAACGTTAACGCAAGAGGGCGCTGTTTTTAAAGAAATAATTGATGTTAGCCTTTGTTCATACAAAATTGTGCATTTAATGTTTTGATTAAAAAGAAATGTCACCAGCGACTTTTTTATAACCCATTTAGATTGTTTTAACAGCAGTTTACGGCATTTTTAAAAATTTTCAAATTTAAACAAAACATATCGCAAAGTGATGGCCGGTGACTAACCCTTTTGAACAAATTATATTTCTGGATATGTTAGCCGTTTCTGAACCGATTTTCATCAAATCAAGTGTATTTTGTTATCAAAATCGTATGTTCTTTCGAATTGGACAGTCAGTTTTCCATTATCTTGCAAAAATTTTAGGGGGCACTTCGGGGTTTACCGATACTCAACCCTCCCTTTAACCAATATTTCTTTATTCAAAATATGTGCATAACATTTAGATTTGTGTCTATATTTATTATAAACATTTTTTGTTTCTTTTGATAATTTCATATAGCCCAAACTACCATGGCAATTACAACGGCGGCATCGGTTAACTATACGACGCTGCCCATGAACGTCACTGCAATTTCAACACCATCACCGACTACAACACCAGCACCGACTACAACACCAACACCGACTACATCACCAACACCGACTACAACACCAGCACCGACTACAACACCAAATCAAGGTTCTTTCTATGTAATCTTTCCTAAAAAAATATAATTTGGCCGACACTCCCCACGAAATCAATTGAATTGGCGGTAATAAGTAAATAATAAGATAACAATTAGATATTTCCTCATTGTTCTGGTAACGCCCCTTTTAAATCGCAGAAATATGACGTCATCTAAATAACGAACTTAATGAATTAAAAAATGTAGATTACGTACGCGAATGAATCGTCCATTACATGTCAACCACGCTGCCGATTCTGGACCCTTTTGACTTGAAAGTGTGTCATATGTAGAACAAGTCAAGTAGAATAAGAAATTGAAGAACACAAATGACCACAATTGTATTAACGGTTAATTGTCGACGAATTTGGGGGATAATTGGGATATTCATCTTAAATTTGTTCAGGTTTTCCGTAACAATAGTTTCATACGATGTAACTCATCATAGTCATGTTTTTTTTTTCTGGTGATACAATTAATCATCAATTTGTCAAAATTATATATATGCAAATAACTGTTCCCGAATTTACCCACATTGTTTTAATTCTGATATATTGTATTTTGTTTAATTTTGTTGATATGTTTCTAGAAAAATTTACTTCTGAATTGAATGACATAGATACTTGTAAAAAAAAATCTTAGTTCTTTGTTCCATGGGTGAATTATATATCAGCACATGCGTGAGACTTGGGAGAAATACGTCATGAAGTTTGAACGTAAAATTCCAATCGGTCGAGATGCACGTGGAAATAAAAGATATGGGGGCGAAATGCCGCCCCAGTTGGATCAGAGTTAATACTCTACACATGTGTACGTGTTTCAAAAGGGTTCTCACGGTTGACTCCTATATTAAAACATAATTTTAAAGAATAATAACTGCAAATTATACTCACTCCCTCGACAAAAACTTATAACTTGAATTAGTGTTTTGGATTATCTTTTAAAGTTTGTTATTAAATTCCTTTCACCAGCGTTGCCAAGTTGCAGTGCAGGCAGTTGTTCAGCGGGAGAAACGTGTGTTGGGAACACATGTGTCTGCAGGACAAGCCTCGTCAGAAACCCAAGTGGCTCTTGCATAAGTACGACAAGAAAGTTTGAGATAATTTATTGCAGCGCTTATTTTATTTCAATAAATGAAATATTACGTTTATTCCAATCTATGTACATCATTTTGAAATAATTTTTTGAATAGGATTAGTTTGGGCAAAAACATTGTCTAAAAGCACTTGAAATGTTAAAGCGTAGAAAATCACAGCATCACATATCATCAACATTTGTATTTTGTAAGAAGTTAAAGGGGTAGTTTACTTTTGGTAGAGAGGGCGCTACATATCATAATTTTGTTATGTAATAACAAAACAAAAAAAACGGAGTGTCGAATTTGGGAGAACATGCAATTTTAATGGCACAATAAATTTTATTTAGTCGAAATCGACCCAGAAATGGCTGAATTATCATTAAATCTATTTTATCTGATAATTATTTGGGGCCGAAATAATAAGATTATTTTTGTTTAAAAAAATTAGAAAATGATTGCACTGTCGATAATCTCTCTATTTAATCATCATTTCTATAAACCATCAAGCATAATTTTGTATGACAATGGTTGAAACCAATGCCTTATAATACAAAAGCACCCTTTTGTGTTTATATGCGCTTTTTGAATGATAAAAGGCGTTTTACTCAGTCGTTTGTAATTTTATATAGCCTTTCGAGTATGGTGGAGTTATAACAATCATTTTATAATGTTATTGTCCAGGTTTGCTTACATAAGTTCAGCCTTACCAAAACTAAACTACCACTTTAAAAGTAACATCGGGTAAAATCTTTTTGAGCTTCATGGGTTATAAGGGTTCTTCGTAGTAGTGAAACTATTGAACACGTTTGATAACGATTTATAAAACGGCATTTTGTATTTCCGTTACATCCTTGATCATAAATGGTTTGGCGGTTACAAACATTTCTCTTTCTCAATTATATTCTGGGTAAAGATAATCATTATTTGTTTAAGGCCTATAGTGCGGTATGTTATGTTCATTAGGATAATATGTAGTTTTTTTTATCAAACACAGGACCAGCAAAATTCGGACTTTCCACTGTCATATTTGCGATTGACGGAGACAATGAGTCATTTAGTGATGCCGTCACTAATCCATCTTCTCCAGTCAGAGTTCGCATCCTCCTGTTCGTGAGTTATTCACTGTAGTTAACATAGCCGTAATCTGTATGCCTTATCGCTATTATTATCGTTAGCCTACTTATCAAATTAGAGTTCACCTGAAGTACCATAAAGGAATGAACGGTAGTTATGACTTAACATAATAACCTTTAAAATAAAGTAACACGCATGATCAACTATCTTCACATGGACATTTGGTGGTACTTACATTTCTCGTTGCATTCAATAAACCAATATAAGCACTGGACGAGTTTAGTTTTCCCAAATGTATAATGAATGATTTTATGAAGAAAAACAATTGTATATTGCAATATCCACTATTGATGAGGCAAACACAATGAAAATATATGCTAATATATACAATTTATTAACCATTGTACTTTTTTTAGTTTACTGAGCTATACCGGAATCGCTATGGAGACCGCTTCATTAGCGTTGTCATTTTAGATATAACACTTGGATCTCTCGTTGTGGATGCAGAGCTCGCTCTAACGGATAACAGAGTCTCTACTAACGAGTTAGCTTCAGTCCTGAATGACATGCTGCCTGACAACAGTACGATCGATGGTTTGAGGATGAAACCATTATTAGTGACAGGTAGGTCAAGTTGATTATTTGGGTTTGAGGAGACATGCTTCCGAACAGTTCCAATTGTATGAGTAGTTTTGTCTAAATATGTACAACTTTCAGTTCACATTATCAACTAATTGACGGTTAATAATTTTATATTGTGTATTACAGTATTGTATACTGCTGGTATTTGAATAAATTATGACAATTGACAATGTGACAATTATAATATAAAAACAAGAAGAACAAGAGCAATAACAACACCCTGGGGAGGAGGTGATAATTGATATACACAACAAATACTTTTGATGATGAAAATAATCAGACTTGCAAAACATTTCATAACCCTTTAAACAAAGTATCCCTTTTCTCCTTAGATGTTGACGAGTGCAGTGAATCTGCAGATGACTGTCATGAGGATGCAACGTGCAGCAACACCAATGGTAGTTTCACCTGTTCGTGTAACCCTGGCTTCACGGACATCAGTGACCAATTTCTAGGTCCAGGACGAGACTGCGGTAAATAATAATTACATGATAAAACGTCTGATCATTTGCTATTCTCAATTATCAATTATCATCGGCGTAGTAGTCTTACTAACCCAGCTAACCACCTGACGTCGGACCGATGTCGGTATATCGCGATTGGCTCGAGGTTAAAATGTCCGCTAGCCCAACATCGTCACTACGTCATTTTGTGATATATTGGCATAACGTCAATTTCTGACAATGGCCCCTATACTCATCCGTTAATTTTCATAATAACGAAAAACCTATTCCAATGTTGTATAATTAAACTCAATCTTGAAACACACCTATATTGTTTTTGCAAACACTTTCGTATCCAACCATCTTCCTTATACCTGTTGATCGTGGAACTTCTAATTTCGATGAGGGTTTTTTTTTTAACCTGCATAGATTTTGAAAATGTATTTGTCCTTCTTTTTCGTTTATCACAGATCCCAATTTTGGTTTGACTAATGGTGCAATAATTGGCATCGGTCTTGGATGTGCATGTGCGATATTCCTCATTGTCATTGTCTTCGTGAGCTTTGTCTTATTATCTGCGAGAAGAGAAAATATCAAAGCAATACAGTAAGTTGGAACCTGCGTCAACGGTTGACCATGTCTCTCTAGCTGATCATAATATAGTTGATATTATATATCTTAAAGAGTGACGCTTACCTTGAAGTTAAGTTAATACGAAGTAAGCGGCTAAAGAGTGGTTTACATAGATTAATTAATCTTGTTTTGTGGAAATATCTACCCATATCAACCAGAGAGTTTAAACATGATAAGGAAACAAAAAATAATAACTAGGCTTTTATGAGGTCTTAAAATATTAGATATATTTTAAACACAGTTCAAAAAATATCTTTCTTTCAATTCAAGCAGAGGCCACGACTTCAAAGAGCCCTTCCGAGGTGACCCCTGGTATTTTGACCAGTCCTCGCCGGCTTCTCTCGATCACCGTCACGAGGCTGTAGGCCAGGCCATAGACAGATTCGGGTTAGACCACAGGGCCTTCCTTGTGACTGACATGGGGAGGAGCGTTGCCCGGAACAACATGAATCGTGCTGATCCGGTAAGAGGCACCTGATTAATCTCCTAGTCTAGTTAAACATGGGTTTAGCCATTATTGTATCCCCCAACACGCCACCATCCGCCGCATACGTGATCTATACAGATCCCTTCTGGTAGGCGGACCTCCCGGTGGCGGCGCTATGGGGGATGAATAATGTTTAAGCAGTCTAATCTGGACTATTATCCCCCCCACACACACACACGAATGCCGTGAATACCATGAATGTCGATTGTTTATAGTTACATAAACACATATACATTGAACACAAATATGAATGGCTATTAAACCTTACAGCTGAAACCCCCCTCCCCCCCCCAAAAAAAAATGCACTTTCGTGGAAACTCCTCAAAAGGTGCACTTCCGTGGAAAAAAACGACCAGTTTGTTTGTGGCTTAAAGAAATTCCGTAAAATCGTATTTTTAAAACGGCCATATTCACGCAAGTCCGTGTCATATTAGAGAAAATCCTAGTGATTTCCAGTAATATAATTTTACTTCCGGGCATTAAAGGGGCGAAAAGTATTGTTTTTTGTTTGTTTTACTTGTCAGGCTAAACCACATGGAGGATAAATTTTGCCGGGCAAATGTCCTGAGCGCCACTGACAAAACTGTGTTCATACGACCATAGTTATGTGACAGCGCTTCGAGGGAGAATCATATCAAGGGTTTAGAGCCACAAGGCCGTATCTGCATTTCAGTCATTTTGAGAAAACAAGGTTTTGACCCGTTGCCGACGAATTGAATCCGGTATACACCGCATTCTCCATAGACTCAAGCCCCCTACCCCCCCCCCCCCCACAGAAAAAAAAAATAAATAAAAAATAAAATAAAACAAAAATATGTTGGGACCTGTCTTTAACGGGTAAAGATTTGAAGTCAGTTTCAAGATATAAGGATTACTACACATTCTAACTAAAAGAGTGGCACAAAGTAAAGCTTTAGTGAAACGGTTATCCGTCGGGTATCCGACGGTGAGTTCGGTTATCGGATTCAGATTTTCGGACATGGATAACCTGAAGAAATAAAGAATCAAATACTACTAATGAGGCTTTGTGTCCCTGAAACCGGAATCTCAATTTTGCCAAAAATGTAACTTCAAGGCATCATGTTTAAGTGCTCATATCGTCTCGCACTGTGATGTTCTGATTTTGTCATCATCTTTCTCTTCCACAGACTCTTGAGAGGGGTGGTTTTCACACTCCTTATGTCGTCGACGGGTCCAAAGGATCAGCATGTGAGGTAAGGATAGTAATTTTGTGACTATGTAATCTGTCTAGTTTAAATCCCGTTAATATGTTTTGAAATCCCCCCTTTCAACCTAATAATTACATCGATATCCAAATTAATAAGAACAATTATGTAGGTAAACTTACCTCTGTACTTTAGGATAAAAATATCTTCTTTAAAATCAACGTTTAAGCTATGTAGGTACTAAAATAACCAAGGGTTTATTTTAAGCCTGTAATTAGAAGTCGGTCTGTAATTCGCATAGTGCCTATAAAACACTTTATGATATAATAATATTAATTATCATAGTACATAATATAAAAGTGGCACGATTGACATCGAATGTTCTGTTTTGTGTGTTCCCTAGACTCCAGTCGCCAGGAACCCAATCCACAATCAGCGAAATACCGTGGATTATTTCTAACATGATCACGATCACCGAAACATGGATTATTCTAACAGTATCCCTATCGCGATTACCAAAATACCATGGATAATTTCAAACATTATTTCTATCACGATAACTGAAACACAATGGACCATGTTTATCATAATCCCTATCATGACTACTAAAACACCATGGATTATCTCTAGCATGAACATGATCACCGAAACACAGTAGATTCTTTTTACGATTGTCCCTATCGCGATCACCAAAATACCATCGATTATGTATAATATTATCTATATCACGATAACCGAAACACCATGGATTATTTCTAACATGACCACGATCACGACAACCAAAACCCCGTGGATTATAGGATTATCCCTATCGCGATCGTGACCATCAAAACACCATGGGTTATTTTTAGCATGACTCCGCTCACGATCACCAAAAAATCTTGGATTATTTCTAACATTATCCCTATCACGAAAACTGAAACATCGTAGATTATAGGATTATCCGTATCGCGATCACCAAAATAGCATGGATTATTCATAATATTATCCCTATCCCAATAATAGAAACACCATGTATTATTTCTAGCATTATACCTATCGCGATCACTGAAACACCATGAATTATTTATAGCATTATCCCTATCACAATTTAAAAAACACAATGCATTATATCTAGCATCACCCCATTACGATCAATGAACACAATGGCTTATGTTTTGCATAATGCCCTTCATAAAAAAGGTTACATACATGTACTTTTCTTGTCTTTTATCATTGACGGCACGTTTTTAAAAGATAGGAGCAATACTCCAGCCCGTGGTGGCGTGGAGGCACGTCATGTAGTATTGCTTTATTTGTTGATGATTGTTTGATAATATATTACTCAAACATTATTTTCCTTTTACTGACCTGGTGTATTTTCCTTACATTACTTTTTTAGCCATTATTATCATCTAGCATGACGGTATATCTTTATGTGTAATTAAGTAACGTATCAACAGTAATGATGTTAAGGTATGATTATTTAGTAAATGTTTACTATTTAGTACCTTCTTTTTAATATAGCTTGACTATTGTGAATATGTAATCTAGTATTTTTATTTCATTTTAGACGGAACACATATTGTAACCATTAGTCGTGCGTAGAAACGCTCCTGTTAAAGGGGTAGTACTGTTTTGGTCAGACTGGATACTAGCAACCAAAATGTGCAGGATATCATCATAAACTATTATATATTATACCACCATGCCCAAAACGTAGATAAACTTACAAACGGCTAATTTCAAATAATGTTGTCATACAGATAACAGCCATTACAACACCAGAGGGCACTGTCTTGAAACATGTAAATCTTGTGAATGTGATGCGTTGTTAAGATTGTGAGTCAATAGAAATGTCATTGATACCTATTTAAAAACATCTTTGGTATATTTCGAAAAGTGTAGGCAAATATAGATTTTGCTGTCATCGTTGGATAAATGTCACATTTATTCCCATCTGTTATAGTTGTATCTAAATGAATCTATTAACAGTGTTGACATGTGCAAAATTTGTTGAATGGTTGATGCAATGTATATTGTTGTTAGCTGATATGTTCACATGGTATTGTGTGAAAATGTCAAGTCAAATGGCCGAGTAATGAGCAAAGTAGAAAAGTGGTATTCACTATTAATCACCGCACTAACTTTGTACACGGTTTCAAAACTCAAGCGGAGTATTAAGTTCCTTTAAGGCCTTTCTAAATCAAAATTGTTCAAATAAAGTTATTTTTATTTGTAAATTCAGATGCTCTTTCAAATGTTAACCCGCTGACGACGCTATTCGTCCTCAGTGGGTTAAGCTTAGTTTTCAATTACATCACAAATTAAGTCTTTCGTGAAACGCCCTTTGAACCAAAACAGTTCTATCCCGCTATTATGTATTATTATTGACCTATCTTAGTAAATTATTTGCATTGTTCATAGAATAAAAAAAACACCCTGACCAAACGACCGTTTCCCATTTATACGCCATTAATTCTGATATCTGCTCTTTCCAGAAGATAATATAAAATTTGTATATATTATCATAATCAAGAAACTCTACGGCGAATTCCGTACATACTAAGTCTGACGATCTACATTCAAAGTAATATACTCGACTTTATCATTGATAACTTTTAAACCACCAGTGCAAATGTCATCGTTTACCGTTTAAGAAATGCGTGAAATTGGTGAACTAGCTGGTTTTTAAAATGATTTTGGTTTGTTCGAGGTAGTTAAGTGTATGTTCTCGAATGCTAAGCATAATTACATCATGACATATTATGACTATGTAGAAAGGCCACTTTGTTAGAACACTTTATGTACATCATTTTCGTTATGATTAGCATCATTGTTTCACATATCTACAAATATGTTGCATATATATGTACAATCGGATATATTGAGAACTGAGTTGAAATCATATAACAAATCAACATTATCTCTTGAATCGCACTTTCATGTTTCCTCTAGATTGCACAGTTATATTTCAATTATTATTCAAAATGTATATACAGGTTTCCCTATCCATTTTAACACTTTTGTCATTCATTTTGTTGTCATTTCGTCCCGAGAAATATAATACGGGACAATGCCAAGTTCAATTAAAGGACCTAAAGAATGCAACGTATTTTGGTACTTATTCCACAGTTGACGACAATAGATTATGCCCCCCAAAATACATGAAAATAAACACAGTAGTGATTTTAGACTAAATGTTTGATGCCAAATCACACTTTCAGCCAGTTTTTTTTTCCCGCCAGCATTTAGGGTCCGAAATTGACAGCTTGATTGACACGTGATTGACAATTCATTGGCTTAAGTCATGACGCTTCATCGGCAAATTTTGTTCATTAGTCCGTTATTTAGATGACGTCACGTTTCGGTGATTAAAAAGGGGCGTTACAGGGACAATCGGATAATCAATAATTACCCCTAAATTAGTTGATTTCATTGGAAATGAGTGCCAAATTCTTCTTCTTGAGGACACATTACGTATAGAGAACATAATTGTGAAAATTAGGCAAACTACACGCTGTAGCCCCTTCAAGTTGTTTGTTACACATGTTCGGCAATTACAATTCAAATTTGCCGGTTACAGTTGCTAAACCCAACTGACTAATAGTAATTGTCCTTGGCGATAATGTATGACAAATTAAAATTCTGCATAAGGCATATTTTTGCCTTCTCGGGACTAAATTGAGGTACAAATTTATAAACTTTAATTTTAAACGCGTTAATAGGAATGAGAAAAACCTATACAACATATTCAAAGTACTGACCGAGGACGTTTTTATTTCAATGTCAATTCGTGTAGGTCCTCGTATCAGTGTTGTTTCTCGATTTTACAATTACTATTTGAATACTTCTGCGCATTCTTTATAAACTTATGTCATATGTAAAACACATTTTAAAATCTGCTGCATTCTGTCGGCGGAAAAATAAGTGAATTTGCATGCTCTGTTAGCGCAATAAAGTGATCAAAATTTGTATAGCCCATTCGTAAGTGTTACAATTTTACTCAAAATTGTCGGACAGTTGACCGAACGTTCGCAGTTAATGGATTAATACGCGCGATATAAAAAGATATTCGTTTACAAAAGCATAAGGAACATAACTGTGCAGTTTCGTTAAGGTTTAGCATGTGTCATTAAAAATCCTTTCGTATATTATTTGAACAATTTAACAAATACGCTGGGACAATATACATGATTTATGTAATTTACAGAACTACTGTTTTTACATGCAAGCTGTAAGCTTTAGATATACGTTACTTTGTTATATACAGTAGTGTATTGTACCTATAATATCAATGTTATGCATTTATACATGTATATATGCAGGTTTGTATTAAACTGGGAAGTAATCGTATATGAATAACGTCTTGCTTCATTTGCATGTATGCGTATGTTTATCAGTGATTGTTCATGATATACGTCATATCCTGTTTGCATTGGAGTGATCCAGGCACTGAGCATTACAGATGTTAAAGGGGTAGTTCAGTTTTGGTAAGGCTGAACTTTATTAACCAAACCTGGACAGTAACCTTATAAACTAATAATAAACTCCATTATGCTCAAAAAGCATACAAAATTGTACAATGACCAAGTAAAAAGCATGCTAACATTAAAAAAGAGCCATTTTGAACACAAGAGGGCACCAGTTTCAACCATTTTCCATATAAAATTATGCATGCGGTGTTTGTTTGAAATTATGATTAAATATCATAATCATCAACAAATAATTAAAAAACGATTTTGATTTTTTTTCAAGCGCAAGCATTTTTTTTGTTTTTTTGAAAAAAACAACATCTTATTATGTGGGCCCTAAATAACTATAAGATCAATTTTTTCTTGTCCAATCGCTCGCAAACCTTACGCTATCAGAGAGAAAGCTCAACCCCCAAGCAGCTTACCTGTGGTGTACCTCAAGGCACAAAACTCGGACCCATTATCTTCTTGGTAATGGTGAATGACGCTGCATCCACGATCGACGACAGATGGAAGTATGTGGATGACCTCAGTATAATTGAAGTTCGCTCTAAGCAACAGGATAGCGAGCTGCAGCAGCGCATGGACTCGCTGTCTGACTGGTGCCGTACCAATTCCGTCACGCCTAAGCCCCAGAAATGTAAAGTGATGTAGATCAGCTTTCTACGCATCGACCCTCCACCTCCCGTTGTATCCATCAATGATACCCTACTCGAGGTGGTCTCATCCCTTCGCCTTCTTGGGGTTACTCTACAGTCCAACCTCAAGTGGGACTCGCAAGTCAAGCTTGCGAGCCTGAGACGAAACGGAGTACCTACTGCTGACCTAGTATTCATCTACACGATGTACATTCGTCCGCTCCTTGAGTTTGGAGTTCCTGTATGGAGTTCCAGTATAACCTCTGAGCAATCGTTAGGTATTGAACAAGTCCAGCGCAGAGCACTGCGTATGATAGTTTACCCTAACCAATTTCATTATGAAGATACACTAGAAACACTGCAAATCCCCAAGCTATCTGATCGAAGAAAAGATATCTTAACCAAATTCAGAAAGTCGATACTCGGTTCTGAGAAAAATCGTAACCTGTTACCCCCGAGTCGCCAGGACCTAGTGCAAGGTCGTGAACTCAGAAATGCACAACACTTACACATTCCCCGAACTAGAACCACTAGGTATAAAAACTCATCGATTCCTAGCCTTGTCACATTGCTAAACTCAGAAATGCAGTAGATTTCTGATGATTTGTGTTTTCTCTCTGAAGGGACTTCATTCCTTACTGTAATTTGTCATACTTTTGTGCTTATTATCCATTTTACTCATAATTCGTAGCAATATTTTAGCAATCATTAAATTTAGTAACATTTTTAAATTGAATATGATACACTTGTTCAGTAGTTTTTAATTAGCATTTGTACTTAATATTTAAAAACTCAAAAATTATCTGCACTCTAAGTTATGCTAAGTTTATTTACATTATCGAAATTGGTGGCTTTGATCAATAAATACACCAGCCCTTCTCCGATGTCTGACATTCTCGTGTTATACAATTAAATGTTTATGTTAAATAGTACATTTTTTAATTGAATATTTTACACTTATTTTACACTTGTTCAGTACTTTCTCCTTAATGTTTTTTGCTATGATGATACTCATATAATATTTCCACTCTAGATTATGCCAACTTGTATACATTATTGAATTTGATGGCTTTGATTTATACTTACACCAGCCCTTCTTTAATACCTTACATTTTTGTGTTATACAATTAAGTGTTAATCTTTAATAGTAGTCACAATATTCAACATTTTGTCGTAGTTAAAGATTATTCGTTACTGTTTTCTTAAAAATATTACCAGATTACTGTGTTTAATTTTCTTGAATAATATACCTCAACATTTTCTTTAATTGATTTCATACAGATTACCGTTATTAAATCCATGTTATTACATACAATTATAACTTTTTTGAATTTTGCACACAATTATTCTTTTGAGATTTGGAACCACACATTTATTTAAAATATTGAAGTGCAATAAGTATATGAATGTGATATTGTTATATTAGAATTAAAGATATAAACCCCTCACAAAAAGTTCGGAAACTCAAGTTTGATCGATCATATCTCTTGTAATTTTTAACTAGAATATTTGAAATTGGTAACACAATGAAGCCTCATTATATACCTTTCAAACGGTGCATTATGTGTGATTGTGCAATTGGGGCGAGTGGGGTAGCCCAGAGAATAGGGAGAGGCAGGAAGTGAAATGTCGCAAAATGGCCATTTAATTTTAACTTACTTGTGAATGACTGCGCT
>JAUELG010291306.1:0-15316 GCA_031471515.1 Dendraster excentricus | reverse complement strand
TGCTGCACTTACAGGCATGACTGGCTTGTCATTATGGCTATGAAGGCGGAAATTCATGTTCTCTAGTGTCGTAAGTTCTTCAACGAGTGTCCTTAAGACAATGATTTATTAGGTTCACTTTCAAATACATGACACAACAATAGTATGTTGAAGTGATCTGCGTGTCATTTTATTAGTGAATATTTATTTATGGGCACTTTACTTTTGTGAGGAAAGTACTTAAAACTACTTATTGGTTTCTTTTGTGTTAATGTTTTGGTTTCACGGCAGTTCAATTTGCCCAATACATGCATGTTGGCGTTATGAGGCCCAAAATAGGCATACAGCGTCCCCTCTATGATTCTTGAATTATACAGGGTGTTTTGTAAGGTATTCGAAGTTCAAAGATAAATAATTCAAACACTACATTCTCATAGAAACAAACAATATAAATCTGATTAACTGGACTTACTATTTTAAGCCAGTCTAGCTGAAGAAGCAACCTGCATGGATAGGTTGTGGAACTATACTACTCCCTAAAAAGAAAAGTCCATCTGATCAGATGTATTTTTTGTATGAACTCTTGATTTAAAATATTCACCATTGTATTATACTGTATATTTCCACAGTAATATTCAGCTTTAATCTGACAAAGACTGAATAAAAGACTGAATGAAGGCTTGAAAGTACAATAAAGGTGCCACACTTTATGAAAACATAATTGTTCTGCTCTGTAGCTTAGTGTTATTTTGCTCACGTAGAAAGTAGAAACACGCGACACACGAAAAAAGCAATCAGTCAAATAAACGGATAAAAAAAAAGAACATAGTACAAACAAAATGTATTGGTGCGTAATTTAATTAATCTTTCCCGACATAAATATCGAATTTAATGGAAGGTATTTTAGGCGAATGGGAACGATACATTTCAATTTATAATACAATAGGTTATTTAATTTAATTGAGATATCATTTACTTACTACATTTTACATATGCGTGCAATTTTGTGTAATGTCTGAATAATCTGCAAATTTGTACAAACTGTACAAAAATTAAGCTTTTAAATTGATAGTTCTTTCTAGATTAATTATCAACCTAGATCTAGAAGCTAAAGTCCTTTTAGCCAGCATAATAATTATACTATATTATTTGTAGTTGTCTGTATAATGCTGCTCAATGTTAATTATGTGAGGGTTTTCGTCTAGACATGCTCTACATGCAGTGCAATTAGTGTGATATATATTCACAAACCATATATGATTATTTAATGAAAAGAATATAGACCGTTATCATAACAAACAGGCAGGGTTGATTTTCATAAACATGAATAATCACAGATCAAAGTCCCCTGTACCATTATGTATACTGCTCTAAACTGAGCATGTTGAAACAAATAATTACGAATGGTGTGATTTCTTCTTTTCAGAATGTATATACGTATTTCACAATCTACAATATTCCGTAAAATAGCAAGCTTTGGGATGATAAAGGCTGCTTAGAGTTTAGCCTAAATCGGCTAACAGCTGCGTATCCGTATATGATTAAAAAAAGTTATTCTCTATCATGATTATTTAGCATGCTATAATCATGTGGTGCGCTTTATCAGCTATGTATGTACAACCATCCATTATCTATAAACACACTATTCTCATATCTGTGAAGATAACATTGAACTTTTACATAATTCAATCGAGAAAATGTAGACCTGTGTGTTCATCTATGGAAATATCCACAGGTTTACGTTCCTTTCATCCAAAGATGTAGTTATGTTCTGAGATTGAGCATGTTGACCGGAATCACTTGCTTTTTGATTACCAAGAATCTCCGATTGAAATATCAAACAGTTGCACGGTTTTTAGGTGTACAACTTGCAACACGACCTAAATCAAGAAAATGTACACTTTCAGCTATCCTTCGATTCCATATTATCCATATCATACCGTTTAAATGATCGGCAATCAAAATTTGTAATTAGAATCCACCAGAACACTAGTACGATAGAATAGCATTTTCATTACAAATCCAAAGACCCATCAGTCTGTACTGAATTTTGTATTTATTTAAATAAGGGTTTCATCGTATTGAGCACATTTTGTTTAATTAGTCTTTTACTTACTATAGTTTAATATTATTTTTTTTTTAAGGAATTACTATTTGTGCTGTCATTCAGGTCTGAAAACATGTTGATTCAGTAGTTCACTGCCTATGCATGATATCAGACGAGCGTCCAGATCAGCCCCCCATTTGTAACAAAGCGTCACGTTACCGTTCGGGTGTTTTAGAGTGGCGTAGCAACGGGATGGGAACTTTTAGTTTTTTTCTGATGCTAGCTTGTTAGCCAGTCGATTTAATGTTGAGGCTAGAAATACATGGGTTTCCAGGACGCCACCTAAAGCGACTCGCGCTTGTTCCTGGCTACGACACTGTCTGTAATCAAAGGTCTGTATCAACTAACCCAATGTTGCCGCTTTGAGTGTTCTCAATAGTATTCATGATCTACGGCTCCAGCATTCAGCTGGAAATCAGACAAGTCAAGGAGCTCGTGCTACACTCGGGATACCTGATGAAGAGTTCTCACGGCGGTCGTAAGCCATCCAACAAGTACATATCTTACCGTTGTCGCTGCTTTGATTATTCTTTTATTATTGGTCCATGTGTGGACTCAGCAGCGCGTAGTCAGATGAATCAAAGAATTTCTCCAGGTAATGTTGGCCAGGGTCTCTGCGTGGGACTATACTCGATGGCACACCCAGGCTTGCTCCGGCAGGTTCACTTCCCCGAAATGCAACATTCCCCTGCTCTACAGAAGCAGATGAAAACTCAGTTGGCTGCCAGACGTCAGTGCTGATGTCATCATTTCTAGGGGAGATTTCATCTTCATGGCGGCGGAGATGACTGTAGTTAGAACTTCCTGACAAGGCGCCATCATTCTCTGTAGACTCTGATGCAACGAGACGTACAGCGCTGGGCAGGTAGTCATCCCTGATATCAGCGGGAGGGCACAGTTCCGGTAGATTAGTGGCCGCTGCTCCTTGATCTGCGATGGACACTGCTGCCGGGTTTCCAAATGACATCGCAGGATATAAGCCTGACAAGTCGGTCATCACAGGGGTAGCTATATTGCTAATTTATGATGTGCATTATAAACTTTCTAATGTATCTATTTATCAACATGATCGACGAATGACAAGTTTAATACATGTGTACCAGTAGAAGATAACATTTAGCTGACATTGTACCATGGTAACATTTTTTTTTCTTGCACAAAATGTCGAGTCCATAGTTGACCAAATATTGGCCAAAGCATAATGCAAACATTTTCTTTTCCAATGCTTGGTCTTAGATCGTCATAATCAGAATCGTCAATATTTCCAGAAGAGAAAATGGGGACATTTGTCCTCCCCTCTTTCTGCGGCACACTCCTTTTCTTATCTGGTTTGGCATACAGAGCACTAAGGATATCATCATCGGCTGCATTGCAATCTACCGATAGATCGTCAACGGTTGAAGGCGGTTGATTATGCGAGGTTATTAGGGGATGACCACTGGATAAATGGCCGGTGACTTCATTCCGTTTGAAATCATCCACCGTACTGTACGTGTTCTCATCATATAGGATTCCCACAGCACCAAGTGTCGCAACATCAAGTGCCACTGAACTCCCTTGCCTACTTTCTTGGCCGATCAGAGGATAATGTGAGTGTGCAGTGGACACCACATTTAAGTTGGCTCCGCTTTCTTCATATGGAGTGCACTCATCCACCGACGATTGTCCCATGTCGGAAGTGCCAGGAAAAGGCCTTGGAGGCAGTTCCGGTGCCTGATGGTGACGCGACCACGACATGTTAGCCTGAGCATTATTCCCACAACTACCCCCAGCCAAAGTATTGGTGACAGGAAGAGCATTTACAATTGGGAAAGATGAAAGTGCCGGTTGTCGTGGCATAGAGATCATATCTATGGCATCCGTTGTGTTTGATCTTGACACGGCAATTGAAAGGTCCTGGTGGTTGATGTTTAGTCTTTCGTTTCTTTTACGCGCCAGAACAGTGGACAGGATTGCCACAGATAAGATCACGATGGCAATTATGAAAACTATGTCTCTGAAAGTCCATTCTAGACCAGTGTTACTTGAGGTCGATGGTTGAACAGGACACATTGCTGGGGAGGATGGAAACTGTTCCGTATCCGTTGACGGCACGGACACAGTAGATTTTGTAACGTTACTCGTATTTCCTTTAGTTGCAGGAGGGCGCGTTTCTGAAGCACCTGTCGTTGCTGTTTGGAAGGTCGCATTATCGTGGTCGTGATGAGATATGTTGGTACTAAGTGTCACTTCTTGATTATTAGTATCTATTTTTGTAAGGTTTAATGCGACGAATTTGTTAGCAGGATCGACAAAGATGTTGTATTCACCGTAGTCAGTTACTTGCAGCAAACCCTTGATCCTTAAAGAAAAACATTTTAGCCCGCACAGTTCAAATTGATAATGATTCATATGTTCCGTTTCTACTTTACAAAACAAGTAACAACTGCTCGGGTCGCAGCCTAATTCGGAAAGACAAAACCCAATTTCCTCGTTTACATTTCGATGTAAATGTACGTCCTCAGATGCCTCCAAGTATTCATCGATAATACACTGCACACTAACAGCTATTCTGTCGGATTCAAATTCATGGTGTCTTTTGCAATCAAACAACAACGACGAACTTGGCTGAAATACAAGAAACAGTGACAATACAGCCAGAATGATAGTCATTTTGTATAACATCCTACTAATTTACTTCTTTCGTAGGAGACAAAATTTAATGGTTGAAAT
Source organism: Dendraster excentricus (assembly GCA_031471515.1). NCBI lineage: Eukaryota > Metazoa > Echinodermata > Echinoidea > Clypeasteroida > Dendrasteridae > Dendraster > Dendraster excentricus. Next base: position 10,518 of record JAUELG010291306.1, on the reverse strand, counting down.
TGTCTGATGAATTGACGGAGACACATTAAGAGTACTAGTAGTACAGCATACAAAGCCTTGTTGGCGAAGGTAAAATGAATAAATGGAATGTGCAAAACTCAAATGTACGTCTGTCTAAGCTGCATCAGTACAACTGGCTTGTCATCATGGCCACGAAGGCGGAAATTAATGTTCTCTCGTCTCAAAAGTTATTCAACGAGTATCCTTAAGTCAGTGATTTATTGGGTTCACTTTCATATACATGAAACAACAATCATTTATCATGTTTATGGGCACTTCACTTTTGTGAGAATTTTACCTTTTTGATTGGTTGCACGTTTTGGTTTCATGGCTTTGAATTAACTTACGAAACTCAATTAGCTATATTTGTGTTCCCAGGCACAGGAGCACACAGTTCCCCTCCATAATGTGTTAATTGTATGAATATCGACCATTTTCACATTTGTCGCACATGTTAAACATTAGTTTTGGTAGACATGGTAGAGAGGGTGCTGCACATCTGCACATCATTTTTGTAAGGTAATCAAAAACTGAGTGCCGAGTTTGGGAGAACATGCCATTTTAATGGCAGAATAAAAGTCGGTCCAGAAACGGCTAAAAGATCAATAAATCTAACTGATCTTATTCATGTTATAATTATTTGGGGTCCAAATTTAAAAACAATTTGAAAAATTCTTACGCTTTTTCAAAAAAAAATTCGGAAGCGTTTTTTTAGATAGCTGTTAATGACCTATCTACTTTAATCATAATTTCAATACAACGTTACGCATAATCATGATAATTTTGTATGAAAATGGTTAGAGCAAAAGCAAAAGGCTATTTTGGGTTGAATAAAGTCCTCATGTTTGATTTCCCGGTTTCCGTTCAACATCATTTGAAAGCAGGTTGGGCGATGACATTTCATTCTGTCTTCAAGCGCAGTCCACTTTAGGTCGTTCAGAATGGCAGTGATCCTTGTATTTTTCCCGTATGTTTTGGACCAGGCCCGTCGGAAGGAACAGTTGGACACAAATCTTACTGCCCTATTTTGCACTCTTTCTATGCCATGTATGTTCTTCTTTGTGTATGGTTTCCATGAAGCAGAAACATACTCTAGATACGGCCTCACTAATGTCATGTACATTTTGTCCTTGACATGCGGTGTACAGTGGTGGAAATTTTTTCTGATGAAGTTCAACACCCTTGTTGCCTTAGAGGTTGCATGTGCAGTATGTTTGTTCCTACGGAGATCATGTTCATTTTAAGTGCTCTGAATAAGGAAGTCCGAAGTTAGCCCGTGGAGCACTACAAAATAATTCGCTCTTCGGAAAATTGTACCAAATCTGCGACTTTACGCGTACGTTAATTGACGGTACAACCTTCGACCCACGCAGTTTAAGTACAAAGCTTGTATGCGGCAATTTCCGCGTGCCTGCTCGTGAATTCTCCTTGTGTTTCGTTACTTTACCTTAATCATAAGCTATATAAAATTGAATAAATATGACCATTCATTTTAATTTTCAAACTTGAAGCAGGCTGAATAAAAAATTAAAATAAAAATCACATCTTTGCCCATTTTTAAAAACTTAAAAGAAAACAAAGCACACAAATCTACGTATGGGGCCGTTTCGATTTCAATAAACGCCCCGATACGAACGTTGGTATTTTGGGTCAAATCCGAAAATAAATAGAAACAAATTATTTGAAAAAATCATTCTTATGTTTATGAAATGTCCATAATGATTAATTCAGAAAAACATTCATGTGAAAACAAATATGCATGTATTTCAATATTCAAATATTAATATGAAAACAAATATTCCGTGAAAACAAGATTCAAATGTGACAATGATTGTACAAATATCGATGTTTGGGTACAGTGAATTTTCGTCTCGGAAATTGGCGCACGCGCAGTTTGTAACTACGAACTCCCTTATTGTCTTGCCATGTGGTTTGTCTATATTGAGCATAAGATTACACCTACTCGAATATATATCATGACATATTTGTGGTATTTGGTTGATTTATGAAATGTATGGTCTCATTTTTGCAAAGCGACAATTTCAAAATGTTTTGGCAAACATACATTACCGGACATAAAAATGTGTGTATACAGTTTGTTCAAGTTTTACCTTGTATGCGGAAAACAAAGTGAATTTTTTTATCTAAAAGTGTATGAAGATATTCATAATGAAGCTAATTAGCATATTCTAATCACTAAATTGTATTTATACATCAATAAATTATTGCCCTCAAAATTGAGGCCAAGGTAGCCCAGTCCAAACTTCGCTGGACTTGCTACGTTGCTCAGGATACCAGGTAACCGGCTCCCGAAACAGACCTTTTCTAGTGGACTGGAACAAGGAAAACGATCAGTTGGGGGACACGGCCAACGCAAGCGTTTTAGAGACACCTTCAAGACAACGATAAAAAAGGGTCAAATTGCACCAGACAAATGGGAGAGCACAGCAACCGATCTAGGTGTTGAGAGCCTTGAAAATGAATGGACTACTGCTGGAGCCTGCAGGAATCAAACTCTCGATCGAAAGGCTCCTCACCAACGACGACACGCGTTTAGATGCGACGAATGCCGATCTGGGATTGGCAATATTAACAACCATTTATTTATTTATTTGTTTTATTTATTTTATACTGCAAGGTAGGCATGTTCAGTTATGCAAAACTGCAGTTAAACTTGCATATTGACAATACATTGATAACAATTCAAAACGAACATGCGTTATGGGGAGAGTGAATATAATTATACAATGCATCATTAAATATGTACACACACAATTATATAGCATGTTAAATATCCTATATTACAATATAAAATTCAAATCAAATTCAAATATTGTGGTCCCTCTTCCCCCCCCCCCCCCCCAAAAAAAGGGGGGCTTTATAAGGGACGATGGACATTAAAATTATGACAGTAAAGTACAGTGAAACCTGTTTATAGCGACCACTCAAGGGAACGGCGAAAAGCGCATGTGCAATTAGATGCAATTGTCAACCGTAGACGCCGCGTATCTATACTATTTCGTTGTATGCAGAACACAACGAAAATTGAAATCATATATTAAATTATATTTAAAATGTTATTAAAAGTTTTATATTATCCTTTTATGTCAAATTTAAATTTAAATGTAAAATGTACATCGTTAGTTTGCTCACATAGAAACACACGATACACCGATAAACAAAACGTATTGATGTGCGATTTAATTTATCTTTCCCGATGTAAATATCGAATGTAATGTAAACAAAAAATATGTTGTGATAACCAATACAGTCAATATAAATATATCCACAATATACTTATTTATTTATTTATTTGGGATATCACATAAATACACATACAACAGTCATTATGCGTGCAATTTTCTATATTATCTGCAAATTTGTACAACCTTTTGAAAAAAAATGAACGCTATTTTGACAGTTATTTCTTGATTAATTATCAACATTGATCAACTAGAAAACAACATCATTTTATCTTTCTATTCATATCCCATAGTTTGTAATGTTGTGCAAAATGTTGCTCAATGTTAATTATGCGAGGGTTTTCGTCTAGATATGCTCTACGCAGTGCAGTTAATATCATATATTACAAACCATCCGTTAAATATTGATATGATTATTCTATGAAAAGAATATAAACCGTTAAACTAACAAACAGGCAATCGTGATTCCCGTGTAATGTCCACTGCTCTTAACTGAGCATGTTGAACAAAATGATTACTAACTATGTAATTGTTTATTTTGAGAATGTAAGTGCTTATTTCACAATCTTCAATATTCCATATAATAGCAAGCTTTTGGTAGATAAATGCTGCTTTAAGTTCAGCCTCAATCGACTAACAGCTGCCTATCCGTGCGTGATAATACAAAAAAAAGTTATTTTCTATAATGATTCGTGATTATTTAACATGCTATGATTATGAGGTGCACCTTACAACCATACATGTATATCAATACACTGTTTGGTTATTTGTGAAGAAATCATTAATTTTACATCGATAAATTTAGACCTATGTCACTGTCATATCCATGGATACCCACAAGTTGACTAACCTTTCATCAAAAGATGTATAGTTACAGTATGTTCTGTCATTGAACATGTTAAACGGAATCAATGAGGAAATTCTGCTTTATTTTCATTTTCAGGATTGGTATGTTATTTTTGCCATCTGCGTTTGAAATATCCTGTAATTGCATAATGTAAGTAAACGTATACCATTATAATCCATGTTATACCATTTATCGGCAATCAAAATAGATTATTAGATTCCACTACACACATAGTAAAGGTACCCCAGTATCACCATTCATAATAATATTTATAATTATTGTTGTACTATTCTTTATGTAAGATTATAACTTGTTATTCTATTTACCTTTGTACAATTATGATTATATATTATTTTGAAACAAATGCAGAAATAAAATAAAAACAAACAAAAACAAACAATAACATAATAACAAAAAATAGGTATTTAAAAGCAACAACAATGCATTATAAATGCAAAGACCTATTGGTCTATTCTGAATTTTGTATAAGAGTAAATCAGGGTGTAGCCATATTGAGCACTTTTCGTTACATGTTTTAATTATTTAGGTAAATACATAACTTAAAAAGGAATTTTTATTTATATGATGTTTTTTCAGGTCAGTTGGCTTCAACAGCTTCAACAACTCACAGTCAATGCATGATATCAGACGAATGTCAACTGTCAAGATCAAAGTCGGATCTTTAGCAAAGAGATCCGTTAATAACTGTTTGCGGCTGTTTTGAGAGAGAGACAGACGTTTTGCTCTGCTTGTTTGTTAGCCAGTCCATTTGATGTTAAGGCTAACAATACAAAGGTGACCGGGATGTTCACCAGCCCCCTCCCCACCCCCTCCCACATTCGACGCCTTCCGAAGTGACTCGCGATTACGCGCTCGTAAGTTCAAGCCTCATAATTATTACAGAGTTCCTGGCTTCGCCACTTTCTTAAAGACGAGGACTCAACTAACCTGATCTCACTGCTTTGATTGTTCTTAATAGTATTCCCAATCTAGCATTCAGCTGGAAATCAGACAAGGAGCTCGTACTACGCTCCGGATCCCTGATGAAGAGTTCCCACGGAGGTCGTATGCCATACATCAAGTACATATCTAACCGTTGTCGCTACTTTTATGTTATTCTTGGTCCATTTGTGGACTCAGCAGGGCGTAGTCAGATGAATCAAAGAACTCGTCCAGGTAATGTTGGCCTGGGTCTCTGCATGGGACTAGACCCGAAGGCACACCCCGGTTTGCTCCGTCTGGCTCACTTCCCCGAAATGCAATATTCCCCTGCTCTATAGAAGAAGATGAAAACTGAGTTGGCTGCCCGACGTCAGTGCTGATGTCATCATTTCTAGAGGAGATTTCATCTTCGTAGCGACGGAGATGACTGTAGTCAGAACTTCCCGAAAAGGCGTTACCATACATCTCATCTTCATGGCGGCGGAGATGACTGTAGTCAGAACTTCCCAAAAAGGAGCCATCATTCTCTCCAGACTCTGATACAACGAGACGTACATCGTTGGAATGGTATTGAGCGCGCAGTTCCGGTGGATTAGAGGCCGCTGCGCCTTTGTCTGCGCTGGACACTGCTGCCGGGTTTCCAAACGACATCGTAGGATATAAGCCTGACAAGTCGGTCATCACATGGGTAGCTATATTCCTAATTTAAGATATGCATTATACACTTTCTAATCTATCTACCTATCAACATAATCGACGAATGACAAGTTTAATACTTTTGTATTAGTAGAAACATGACATTTAGCTGACATATCATGTTAACAGTCTTTACTGCACAATATGTCGAGTCCATAGTTGACCAAATATTGGCCAAAGAAATAATGCAAACATTTTCTTTTCCAAAGTTTGGTCTGAGATCATCATAGTCAGAATCCTCAGTATTTCCAGAAGAGATATAGGGAGCATTTGCGTTGACCTGTCTGTGCTGCACGCTTCTTTTCTTCGCTGGTTTGGCATACAGGGCACTCAGGATATCATCATCGACTGCATTGCATTCTACCGATAGATCCTCGACGGTTGAAGTCGGTTGGTTATGCGAGGTTATGCGAAGATGAACACTAGACAAATGGCCGGTGACTTCATTCCGTTTGAAATCATCTACCGTGCTGTACGTGTTCTCATCATGTAGGATTCCAATAGAACCAAGTGTCGCAACATCAACTGCCACTGAACTCCCTTGCCTATTTTCTTGGCCGATCAGAGGATAATGTGAGTGTGCAGTGGACACCACATTTAAGTTGGCTCCGCTTTCTTCATATGGAGTGCACTCATCCAACGACGATTGTCCCATGTCGGAAGTGCCAGGGAAACGCCTTGGAGGAAGTTCCGGTGCCTGATGGTGACGCGACCACGAAATGTTAGCCTGAGCATTATTCCCACAACTACCCCCAGCCAAAGTATTGGTGACAGGAAGAGCATTTACACTTGGGAAAGATGAAAGTGCCGGCTGTCGTGGCATAGAGATCATATCTATGGCATCCGTTGTGTTTGATCTTGACACGGCAATTGAAAGGTCCTGGTGGTTGATGTTTAGTCTTTCGTTTCTTTTACGCGCCAGAACAGTGGACAGGATTGCCACAGATAAGATCAAGATAGTAACTATGAAAACTATGTCCCGGCTAGTCATTTCTAGACCAGGTTCACTTGAGGCCGATGGTGGGACATGACACGTCTCTGTGGATTGAGACTGTACCGTGCCCGTTGACAGCAAGGAAACAGTGGGCATTGTTCCAATGCTCGTCCTCCCTATACTTGCAGTAGGGTGCATTTCTGAAGCACCTGTCGTTACTTTTTGGGCGGTCGCATTGTCGTGATGAGAGATGTTGGTACTAAGTGTCACTTCTTGATTATTAGTCTTTGTTGCTGTAAGGTTCAATGCGACGAATTAGTTAGCAGGATCGACAAAGATGTTGTATTCACCGTAATCGGTTTCTTTCAGAGGACCATATATGCTGAATGAAAGGCATTTTAGCCCACACAGTTCAAATTGATAATGATTTATATGGTCCGTTTCTACATTACAAAACAAGTAACAACTGCTCGGGTTGCAGCCTGATTCGGAACGACAAAGCCCAATTTCCTCGTTTACATTTCGATGTAAATGTACTTCCTCAGATGCCATCAAGTATTCATCAATGATACACTGAACACTAACAGCTGTTTTGTCGGATTCAAGTTCATGGTGTCTTTTGCAATCAAACGACAACGAAGAACTTGGCAGAAATACAAGAAACAGTGACAATGCTGCCAGAAAGATAGGCATTTTGTATAACATCCTACTAATTTACTACCTTCGTAGGAGACAAAATTTAATGGTTGAAATTGTCTGATGAATTGACAGAGACACATTAAGTACTAGTAGTACAGTATACAAAGCCTTGTTGGCGAAGGTAAAATTAATCAATGGAATGTGCAAAACTCACATGTTCGTCTGTCTAAGCTGCATCAGTACAACTGGCTTGTCATCATGGCCACGAAGGCGGAAATTAATGTTCTCAAAAGTTATTCAACGAGTGTCATTAAGTCAGTGATTTATTGGGTTCACTTTCATATACATGAAACAATAATCATTTATCATGTTTATGGGCACTTCGCTTTTGTGAGAATTTTACCTTTTTGATTGGTTGTACGTACTTTCGGTTTCTTGACTTTGAATTAACTTACAAAACCCAAGCTATGTTTGCGTTCCCAGGCACAGGAGGAGCACACAGTTCCCCTCCAAAATGTGTTAATTATATAAATATCGACCATCTCCACATTTGTGGCACATGTTAAAGTTTAGTTGTGGTAGAGAGGGCGCTGCACATCTTTTTTGTGAGGTAATCAAAAACTGAGTGCCAAATTCGGGAGAACATGCCATTTTAATGGCAGAATAAAAGTCGGTCCAGAAACGGCTGAAAGATCAATAAATCTACCTGACCTTATAATTATTTGGGGTCCAAATTTAAAAACAATTTGAAAAATGCTTACACTTTTTCCAAAAATTTCGGAAGCGGTTTTTAGATAGTTGTTTATGACCTATCTACTTTAATCATAATTTCAATACAACATTACGCATAATCTTGTATGAAAAATGGTTCAAACAAATTAAAGCACCCTCTCGTCTTTTATTGGCGCTTTTTTAATGATAACAGGCTTTTTTACTAAGTCGTTTGTATTTGTGTATACCTTTTGAGCATGGAGGGGTATACATATTAGTTTGAAATGTTACTGTCCAGGTTTTGGTTACTAAAGTTCAGCCTTACCAAAACTCTACTTCCCCTTTAAGTGGGTAAACCTGTATGTTTTTCAATTATTAGAAACATTTCCGAAGGTTACAATATATGGGCACTTTTTACGATGTACTGTACTTGGTACTTGGCAGTATAATCCTCCAACATACTCCATAGGAGTTTTAACTGGAGGTGGATCCAAGAGAGCGGTTAGCTCCGAAGGACAGAAGGCCCCTTAGCAAGCTATATATTGAAATAGCTTGTTATATTCAGTGGTTGTACGGACAAGGAATGAATTCGCAAACGCCTCAGAGTTTGTGTGTTGCTGTTGGTACTATAAAGAATGGCCCCGTTGATTTCTGGCTATTTTGGGTTGAATAAAGTCCTCATGTGTAATGTCCCGGTTTCCGTTCAACATCTTTTGAAAGCAGGTTGGGAGATAACATTTCCTTCTGTCTTCAAGCGCAGTCCACTTTAGCTCTTTAAGAATGGCAGTGATGCTTGTATTTTCCCCGTATGTGTTGGACCAGGCCGTCGGAAGGACAGTTGGACACAAATCTTTCTGCCCTATTTTGCACTCTTTCTATGCCATGTATGTTATTCTTTGTGTATGGGTCCTATGAACCAGAAGCCTATTCTAGATGAAGTCTCACTAATGTCATGTACATTTTTTCATTGAGATGCGGTGTACAGTTGTGGAACTTTCTTCTGATGAAGTTCAACACCCTTGTTGCCTTAGAGGTTGCATGTGCTGTATGTTTGTTCCTACGGAGATCATGTTGATTTTAAGTGCTCTGAATAAGGGAGTTCGTAGTTAGCCCATGGAGCACTATAAAATAATTCGCTCTTCGGAAAATTGTACTAAATCTGCGACTTTACGCGTACGTTGACGGTACAACCTTCGACACACGCAATTTAAGTACTGTACAAAGCTTGTATGCGGGAATTTCCGCGTGCGCGCTTGTGAATTCTTATTGTGTTACGTTACGTTACCTTAATCTTAAACTATACAAAAATTTAAAAAATATGACCATTCATTTTAATTTTCAAACTTGAAGCAGGCTAAATAAAAATTGGAATAAAAATCACATCTTCGCCCATTTTCAACATTTAAAAGAAAACAAAACACAAAAATCTACTTTGGGGGCCGTTTCGATTTCAATAAAAGCCCCGATAAAAATCGGAAAATAAATAGAAACAATTTATTTGAAAAAATCAGTCTTATGTTTATGGGATGTCTATTATCAGATTAATTCAGAAAAACATTCATGTGAAAACAAATATGCATGTATTTATATATTCAAATATTAATATGAAAACAAATATTCCGTGAAAACAACATTCAAATGTGGCAATGATTGCACGAATATTTGACAACGAGCAATATCGATGTTTTTGGTACAGTGAATTTTAGTCTCGGAAATTGGCGCACGCGCAGTTTGTAACTACGAACTCCCTCATTGTTTTGCCGTGTGGTTTGTCTGTTGAGCATAAGATTACACCTTCTCGAATATATCTCATGATATCTTTGTGTTATTTGGTTGATTTATTATTTATGGTCTCATTTTTGCAAAGCAATTTCAAAATGTGTTGGCAAACATACATCTCCGGACATTAAAATGTGTGTATACAGTTTCTTCAATTTGTACCTTGTATGCCGAAAACAAAGTGAAGTTTTTCATTTAAAAGTGTATGAAGATACTCATAATGAAGCTAATTAGCATATTCTAATCACTAAATTGTATTTATACATCAATAAAATATTGCCCTCAACATTGAGGCCAAGGTAGCCTGGCCAGTCCAAACTTCGCATGACTTGCTACGTACTCAGCTAGGACACCAGGTAACCGGCTCCCAAAACAGAACTTTTTCTAGTGGAACAAGAAAAACGATCAGTTGGGGGACACGGTCAACGCACCTTCAAGACAACGCTAAAAAAAAAGGACAAATTGCACCAGACACTTGGGAGAACACAGCGGCCGAGCTATATGGCATAAATCAACGCGGCTAGGCGTACGTGCGAGCCTTGAAAACGGAAAGGACTATAATACTGCTGCAGAAGTCAAACGCTCGATCGAAATATATGGGGTGTTTCCAAAAGGTGACCCCCCTATTTCTGACAGCCCCTGACACCCCTAATTTGACACCCCTTTTTCCCATTCACTTTGTACACACATTTTTTTTTCCCTTTCCCGCTTTTTTTTCATGAGACAGTCTCTGTGAATGGTTCTTTTGCTTGTTAATATTCATTAGC
>JAUELG010290226.1:0-15321 GCA_031471515.1 Dendraster excentricus | reverse complement strand
TTTCTTTCAATCATTTATGATTATTCTTTGCAATTATTTATATATAGAAAGAAACCAAAGCTGTATGTATTAATTTATCTTTCGCTTGTATATATATATATATATATATATATATATATATATAAACCTCTCATACTCCGTTCTCCTTATATTTCTCCCCTTGCTCTCCCCTCCTCCCTCCACATACACCCCTCTCCCTCATCCCCTTTACCCTTTCACACCTCAGGCTCCTTCCCTTCCCCCACTCCTCACCTTTTATCCTGTCTTATCCTCCTCTCCACATTCTCCACCATGTACATTATATTACTGTCCCCTTTCCCCCCCCCCCTCTCTCCCCTCTCCTCTCTCCCCCTCCCCTCCTCCTTCGCCTCGCTTCTCATTCACCTTTCCTCCTCCTCCTCCTCTTCCTCCTCTTCCTCCTCCTCCTCCTCCTCCTCCTCCTCCTCCTCCTGTTCCTCATCCCATTTTTTTAAATCTCGTATCCTTCTCACTTTTTTCGCGCACGTGTCAATTCCAATAATGGAATTTATTAACGTTAAGGTAATTATTGTCACGTAAGCCTTGTTTTCAACGTGGGTTATGTGCAATGCAATTACTCATAAAACACTGAGAGGTTTTTGATGATATACAACTAAAATCATTAAAGTGGTAATCACCCGAATTCATCCCGAGATTGGTCGCTACGTCCCACACACGACTCCCGCGAACTTACTACTTTGACTTCTTCTAGAAAAGAGAGTACGTGGGCAATCGTTTATCACCAAGCTAATGGAAATGCACATATATATTTGTAGTGAACAATAATTATGGAAATGGAGTTTTTATTACATCACGACCTTGGGAAACGGTTGTTAAAGTATGGTGATTGCCCCCGACATATATATATATATCTGCGGTGCCCTCATATTATATATTGTACTTACAATGTATGATTGAAGTTCATGACTAGAAAATAACGAGTTAAGCAAAAGTCAAATCAATATTTTGAATCAATATTGTACAATTTAACAACATAATGCGCTCTAATGTAACGCAAACTATCTTTGAATAGTTTGTCTTCTTCTTGTTATGCCAGATATTTGTTTGTATATTTTGTTTGCTTTTTTTTCCTCTGTATTTTGAAATTTTGTATATATATTTTGCTTTAAACCTTTTTAAATCACTGAGCCTTTCTTGACAAGCCTTTGGCTTCTATTGACTCCACCACACAATTAATTTGTACATATACTATATGATTTGTATTTTCAGGTGTTTTATGTGGCAATAAATTGAATTTCAATTTCAATATTTGCCCGCTAATTCTGTCAAACGATTTTGTTCGTATATACAATTCTTTTCATATTGTAGGATTTCTTCCTGTATACAAATAATTATGATTAGGACTATGAGTTTCCATAACGAGGATGGATTTCGAATTTGATTGTGTATTCATTCAGCCATTCCCAAATATTAAATTGGATGTATTTGTTCTGTTATGGTTTATAAACAAAACTTATAAGAATATCGGAGGCATAACCTAATCTGATCAAAAATATACAGAACAAGAAACAGTTCCCACTCGAGCAATGTGTTGCTGAATAGTTTAACAACAAAGACAGTGTAACATGACATGTGCAACTTACAATTTATATTGAATACGTCGTACAGTAATGTTAAAAACATTAATTATTGTATATGGTTTGTCTTTTTGCCGGCATTGGACAAAATGATCTTGAAAACTTGGAGTGCAGAGTTGAACCTCGGATATGACTCATTGAAAGGGAGATCCCCGGCCTCTCCCACACAAAGCCGTAGGCGGCGTTTTTGTAAATTGTAACCTTGGAAAGTCCTCGCAGCTTCTTCTATCCTGATGACTGTATAAGCGAAGGCGGAGAAATGTGACTGTACAATATCCATATCATCGAATTCGTTAGTATACAATTAGTTATTATATATATTTAAAAGAACAATAATTTGCCTATTAACATGTGCATTACAATACCTGGTCACGAGTATATTCACTTACTTCCTATAAAAAGTTCTCAAAAACAGAATTATGCAAAAGTAACAAATCGGTCGGTAAAGTTTATATATTTATTTTCATGCATTCATTCATTCATTCATTCTTTATTTATTCCTATAAAAATTTCTCAAGAACAAAATTATGCAAAAGTAACAAATCGGTCGGTAAAGTTTATATATTTATTTTAATTCATTGTTTCATTCTTTATTTATGAATTTCTTGTTTCTATCTATTCTTTATGTATTTATTATTATTATCATAATCATCATCATCATCATTATTGTTATTAGTATTAGTATTATTATTATTATTATTTTTTTTTTTATTATTATTATTATTATTATTATTAAAATTATTATTGTTATTGATATTGTTATCATTGTAATTATTATTATTACTATAAAAATTGTTTTCGTTAATTGCTATATTATATTATTATTGGACCGTTTTTTGTTATTTGTTATTATTCTGGAACCCATTACGAAATTGTATTTTTTCTTAATTGAAGGTGTCACATAAATGCTGTTTTCGAATTGTACGAGTCTATTATTAGTCATGGATGATGGAATTCATGGCGCCACTTAGAGACTTGAGGTTACCAAATCAAACTGTAGGAGAACACTTCTAAATTGCCTATAATGTAATCTTTCACAAACTTTTGGCAGAGCTATGATAACCCGATAAAAGTATCTAATTTGTATGCAGGATCAAATCCCAGCATCGAGGCAAAACAACACAATCATTTTAAAAATGATTTTGATACATGACTGTTAAATGATAGTTATGTATGTAAAAAACTGATATCATGGCTTAACAAACAGAACTTTAAAACAGTACGCTCTGCATTAATTCATTACTCATTGTAAATCACACAGTGTACGTGCATTCAGGCACGAGGGCAGCAAAAATAAAATCTCATTGAAGAGAAATATCTCGATAAAAATGAAAGTTATGTTGATAGCGATGTTTACTATTTTGTTTGTCCCTCACATCATAAGCATAACACCCCGAGATTACCTTAACCCGCACCAATAAAATAAACCTTAAATCCAGCACGATTACTTACACCCCTCTCTATACTATGTCTTTAGTCTGGGCAACCCCCGCTAGTGCGTGGGCGGCAAAACTCTCCTCTTTTAGAAAGTGACGCCATCGACGAAAGGGAACGATCGCAATTCTAGAAAAACAGATTTATTTTCCTTAATTGGTAAATTGTGGAAAACTGCATGTAGGCTATGGCACCTTATGAATAAAACAAACAAACAAACAAACAAACAAACAAACAAAAGAACAAACAAGTCGATGAGCGTTATTTTTCCCCTCGCGGTAGGGGGATGATCCGTCATAAACGTAAACCCTTGTTGAAGCAACTGATCGGGTTGGATTCTGGTCCCATTGATGGCCAGGCCGGTGTGGTGCCAAATTTGGAGCCTGCGAAATCTGTACGCAATCGATAAGCGCATGCGCTTAAGCCTTTTGAGTTCGTGTCTTGCGAAATTTGTGACCATTAGTGCGCCGCAATTTCATGCTATTAACAAATTGACACATGCTTTATCAAATTTTTAAATGGCATGAATGGAGTTTCTTAATCCATCGTCGGGTTTTGACAGCACTTTGTGTCGCAAGGAGCGTCAAGGAGGCATTTTGCATGCATTATTACAAAAGGGAACACATTTTGCAGGCAATTGTCCCGCAGTTGCGCATGCGCATTTGCGACTGCGTACTGATTTCGCAGTGCGTACAAATTTAGCCCGACACCGGGGCGCCAATTTTCAAACCCACGATGGCAATTGAAGATTGATGAATTATTCATGAGCAGCTACAAGAGCTACTGATGAATATTCATAACTTAGACTCTGGTTTGGGTGAGGTTGAGGATTATGATTACAATTAGACCTTCTGACCATTAGGCAATTTACATACGTGGCATAATGCTGTGGACTTCAACACCTCTTGAAAACATGGGTTCGAATTTTCTGTTCTACTTCTCCTTTTCCCCAATAATCGGTGAGTAGCGGTTTATTCAGAAAATAATATCATGCACATTTTCACTAAGGTCCTTAAACTGTGACTAACTTCACTGCTTATGAATAATTCAATCTATGTTCTCATCCTACGGTTAAAAACGTTTGCGGCCAGGCTGCTAAGAGTGGACCATGGGAATGACACTTTTGACATTAGCTATTTAGAGCGTGAAGAACTCATAACATTTGAGTTTTTTTAATATTTATTTTAGATTTGTTATTTTCTAGAATATATGTATCATGAGTTGTTTTTTATCCTTTCTTTGAATAAGTATATGCAAAATCGACGTGTACAGGGCAAAGCTAATTGAATCACTTTGAACGTGCTTAACAAAATGTTTTAAAGTCAATCTCTTAAGACTAGCTCTTAAATTACATTTTCTATCATTTAATACCCTCGTAACTGTTTAAGTTGGGCCTGTAAAAGGTGGACCGTATCTCCAAAGGGATCTATAACATCGATGATATCTACAGAACTTACTAATTTATAAATTCTAGCGGTTTTTACTCGTACCTCGTTGAATTCGTTGTATTACCAATATAAGCGTGGAACCGATTTCGGTTTTCAAACTTTACATTCCGTTTTATAAATATGTATGATTGACTTTGTTTTAACGTGAGCATAAATAGGTTTTTAAAAAGTCGTTGATGATATTTATATTGAATCAAAACATTAAATGCACAATTTTGTTTGAACAAATGCTAAAACCAATTATTTGTTTAAAAACAGCATCCTCTTGCGTTAACAGCTATTTATGAATGAAGACATGGGTTTACTTAGTCGTTTGAAATGATTTATACTTTTGAGCATGGTAAAGTTATAACTATTGCTTTGTTCCGTAATGGTGCACGTTTTGGTTACTAACATTAAGTTTGACCAATGCTCAACTATCCCTTTAAAGTTCGGTTGCGATTATGCAGTGCAGTGTGGTATAAACATCACACAAAATATAAACCTCTGGCAAACTATGTTTCCATGGATTACAGTGTACCCTATAGTACCTTCTAAGAGTATAACTAGTTCAAGCTAGATTGAAATACGTGCGATAAATAGCGAAGTCCATAACTCATTAACCGAGATAATTATTACAATCTTCTGAGATTTTAAGATTGGGGATGAACCTAATACAAACCACCTCTCCCCAATCTGTTGTGTTGCTGGATTGTTTTTTTTTTTCAGTATTACATGTATTATTCATTGAAAAATTGAATAATTCATTGAATTCAATTACACTATAATGCAATATGTATATCTTCTAATTCGATACCAGTACTCAGATATTCACTTGAATTATCTTCACCTTCGTTATATTCCTAACACTCGATGTAGTCTATAAGAATACATAATTAATTGTTTAATTTAATTAATAATCCCGTCAGAGTGCGAAGCGTTATCTGGCAATAACATGGCTGACATTATGCTTACGAAAGCCCACGACCTTTGGATTATTTCATATTCATTAGATTCCCACGACTTGATCTGCATTATTTAGCTTACCATGCATTCAAATCTGAATTTGCATTGATCAATCACTTATTTATGTAAAATACGCCTATTTCGAGCCATTTTCTACCATTTTGCTCGGAGATACAATCAAGACACGTTCTCTAAAGGTAGCCAATTGTCGTTGCGATCCCTGGATTGAATATATTAATCACAATCTGTCTCTTTTGGCTCAGTTTATTTCGATACGATCTCCAGTGACTTCTCCAGCTATTAGTGAAATATCACGGGGAATATGTTATTGTTATTAGCGATTGACTATATAGGTGGTCGATTTCCTATCTTTAAACCTTGTATTTGCTTGTAAGAGTTCATGGCATTATTATTATGTGTGTGTTTACTGCATTAATCAAAATAGTTTACCATGCCGATGAGATTATTTTGAGACCTAACATATACAGATGGACAATTAGGCAAATTTGTCTGAATTATGTATTCTGAAGTATTAAGAAACTGCATGTCAATCAGGCGGTTCTGTTCAAATTGTCAAAGTGAGATATGGTCTAAACAATCATTATAATAACGATAAACAACAAGGAATGAATAATCGATGACAGAGGTTGACATTTAGGGAAACTTTGTGCAGAATGTAGAGGTTCTTTTGTTTTTGTTTTTTAGTACCGTCGGTTAAGGATTAAAAGGACATTGTGTCTTCTTTTGAACTGCTGAGATAATGACGTATCAAGTCTGAAAGCCCCGTAGAAACCAACGTCGCTCTCCTTTATTAACCGTATCACCTGAACTAGACTAAGCATGGAACTAAGCTGGTTGGATTTTAAGAATGTTGGCCCAGGTGAGGTAATGTATGATTCCTTTTTGCCTTTGATATGCAAAAAATAAATATAAAATAATACCAATAAAACTTTCACTTGGAGCCAAATAATTTATAAACACAATTATAACAATTAAAACAAATTATGTCAATTTTACCAGCTGAGATGGTCCAGAAAATGCCACGTACACTGCCGTACAAGATGAACGAAAGGAACAATTCACCATCACCAAACTCAGGTGGCGTTATAAAGCACTGATGTGGTCTTCTGCCAAGTGTGTTGCACCATTTTCATTCGTTCCCCGGACACTCTCTTGACATCCTCAGTCGGTGAACGACCTCTGCCACGTTTTCATTCAATTGCTCCTTACAGTATTTGTTCTTCTCCTTCTTCCAGATTTCCTAATGTGCCTTAAGTACAGTACATTGCACCTAAGTTTTCGTTCCATATACGTAATTATGTCCCCTTAAGATAATTAAGCCTGCATGTATCAACCTTGTTCAGAATCCAAACATTTGAACAAGATTTGTACAGAGTTAGGAATAATTAAAACACCCAAATTGTGTAAATTAAGCAAGTTCGTCACGATCCCGTGAGTTGAATACAATATTTGCCAACTTGTTTGAATGCTGTAAATATGGAATGTCATGGAATACGTTCTATTGAATCTGATTTAGCTGAAACGGGTGAATGTATGTATGGTGTGAACATCCTGCAGAACGCACATTCAGTGTCATGCATTGATGGTAAAATGGTTTGACAAATTTGGTAAAAATGCTACCATTTTCAAATAGCTTGGCCGTATTTCGGCAAAAATTAATCATTTTGACAAAATATGTACTGTACAGGGTGTTTAGAAAAAAGCGGAACCCAACTTCCACCCGCAATGTCTTTTTTAATAAACATAGTTATATTTATTGCGATATGTCATATCAAAGGTCAACTCATACTCTTTCGTTTGATGCCAAATATGTTGTGATACCGTCATGCATGATTGAACAAAACTTTCTTTAAAAAGGTTATGTAAAAAGTGCTTTGCGCACGAGAGTAGAAAGTAATTGTTAAATGCAATGTAAAGAATGAAACCGTTGACAGAGTCAAGTGACATTTCATGATGTTTCTTGATTCATAGTTCATGTTGATGATATTTTATTCAACTTTAAGAAGAGTTGACGGTCCATAATCATCCTCAATGTCTTTCCACATGACCCCATGTCTGTTCGCACAGGTTTTGTGCTCGTGTTCAGTGGTCAATTGCATGGTCAGGCAAGGAACTGATTTAAAAAGTATCTCCATGGTCTTTAATTAAAACCTCTCATTCTGTTCGTTTGTCTGGACTGTAGTCATTTTGTTCCGATCGTTTTCAAGCTGTAAATAATTGAACATGGAGATACTTTTTAAATCAGTTCCAACTGAACACGACTACACGAGCACAAAGCTGTGCGGACAGACATGGTGGTCATGTGGAAGGACATTTAGAATGATTATGGACCGTCAACTCTTCTCAAAGTTGAATAAAACATCATCAACATAAACTATGAATCAAGAAACATCATGAAATGTCATTTGACTTTGTCTAGGGTTTCATTCTTTACATTGCATTTAACAATTACTTTCTACTCTCGTGCGCAAAGTACTTTTTACATAACCTTTTTAAAGAAAGTTTTGTTCAATCATGCATGACGGTATCACAACATATTTGGTACCAAACGAAAAAGTATGAGTTGACCTTTGATATGACATATCGCAATAAAAATAACTATCTTTATTAAAAAAGATATTGCGGGTGGAAGTTGGGTTCCGCTTTTTTCTAAACACCCTGTAGTTTAGTAAACAAAACCTGCACCATTACCTTACAAACTAATAGTTATACTGTAACTCTATCATGCTTGAAATGAATTCAAAATTGCAAACGACTAAGTAAAAAGCCTGTTATCACTCAAACAGCGCAGTTTAAACTAAAGATGGCGCTCTCTAACAACTTATTGATTACAACCTTTTTAAATATTCTCTGTTGCATGTGAAGGTTCGTAAAAATAGTGATTGGATAGACAGATAATCAACTACTGTTAAAAAACTCCTTTTGACCATTTTTTAAAAGAGGAAGCATTAAAAAAAAAATGTTTGACGGTTGGTTCAAAATCCTCTAATAAATGTGGGGCCCCACACTGATTACGAATTGTTACGTTTATGGATATTTCAGCCCTTTCTGAACCGATTTTTATCAAATAAAGTTTATTCTGTCATTAAAATATGCTCTTCCAAATTTTACACTGAGGTTTTCATTATCTCACAAAAAAAATATGTGTAGCGCCCTCTCTACCAAAACTCAACTTTCCCTTTAAGCTTGCGATTAATCGCATTTTGGTTGTTCAAAATTCATGTTTGGAGGCCAGCTTATCAGTGTCGCAGCATAACATAGATTGATAAATAAATACATAAATTAATAAATCAATAAATCAATCAATCAAACAACAAATAAATGAATAAATAATCAAATAAGTAAATTATTTAACAAATAAATAAATAAATAAATATGTACATAAATGAATAGATAAATGAATGATTAAATACATAAATTAATAAATTAATTAATAAATAAATAATCATATAAGTAAGTGAATAAATGAAGAGATATATAAATACATACAAAATTAAAAACACACATACTTAAACAAATAAATACATTCATACATACATAAATACGCACATCCATACATATATACAAACACAAAAATAAACAGGAAACATACATAAATACATAAACTAATAAACACATATATAAAACAAAAGATAAATGAATAATACCTCCATGATCTGCCTCTGCACTTCCTGGGGTAGCTGTTCCATCAGTGAGTCCAGTACGCACATCTTAGACGACTCCTGTAGCTGGAGGGTAGATGCACGAACATTTCAATAATTTTGTATACCCAAATCATACTTTGATAAATTAACTACTGCAATTAAGTTTTGAAAAAGTATAACAAGTACGCATGTTTGGTCGGAATTGATACAGCCCACGTGACCAAAATATTTCGTATCTTAAAGGGTGACTAAATTAGAGCGCTCTGGTTGATCTATGATAATGAATACATCTGAATAACATCACATATCTGTTGACCATTTCATGTATATTGTTGTCATATGTTTTATATTTTTATTCTACCTGCTAAAATCCACCCCTAAAAAAAACCCTTCACAATGAACTTCCCTGACCTCATTCAACCACTCATTCAACCACCGATCAGCTAGATAAATATTTACAAAAGATGTGTTCTCACCCACTGAGTACCGTGTTACATTTAGAGTTGGATATTTTTTTAATGGAACCTTCTTCTCATGGTGAGTGGGCATTGTATAAAACTTACCATACTACAGTATAAACAGCTTAAAACAGGTGCCCAACCCACACTCATAGTTGACATATAGTCAATGTCTTTGGTTTATCTTGCTGACTAATGGAATGGAATTGTGAGGTCACAGAAGTCGGGGCAATAGTTTTTGACATTTTTTTTCAGGGGTGAAGCTGAGCAGGTAGAAACAAAATTAACAAATATTACAAAATGTACATCAAATAGTCAAAAGATATGTGATATATTCATTATCATAGATAAACCACATCTTTTTTATTTTTTAAAACTTAGTCACCCTTTAATTAATTTGAATGGATGCGTGTAAAGTGTCTATCTGCACAATAATTACCTAGAGCTTCCACGTTTCTCTTCTACCGTGTTATTTCGCTCACGGTAAGGGAAGAATAGAATAGGATAATATTTTTTTCAAATGCCTCTTCAGCATGACTATATCTATCTTTCAGCTCAAAAGCGTCAATTGACGGTCATAAACGTCTGTTGTAAACGCTGACGCTTATTTGTGCTTTTTCAACCAGGAAAGCAGTGTTCCTTTTCAAAGAAAATTTCACACATCATTCAGACGTATCTTACAATGATACGGTACAGAATTGAAGTCTCAAATGTCTTTTTGAGCAATACCTGACACTTTACATCTGCCACCTTTAACATCACAACCAGACAATAATTACATATATGACGTGAATGGTGGCTACACTATTGTCGCAGACCACTCTTCATTGAATATGCGCCAAGAGGCTGCAGTTTCTAATGATGTTCTGAAAACACGACCTGTCAGACTTGAAATGAACGCTATATATTATATATGTATCTTCGGCCTTTCATCATAGTCTGTTGTACAAATTGATTTCACTACACATCTCATATTATTATTGTAATCAGTTGTCATTATTAGAACGACTTCTTTGAATATCTACAATAAAGAACAATGGATTTGACGTCATGCTGCGTGCAAATATATATGATTCAACGAACTTTTTGTGCGATGATGATTACGTGTATTGGTATACCTCAATACAAGGAAGTTTATCTGCAATCGATTCAATTTAATGCACGACTCGTTCGATGACAGAATATTGTCAAGGTAGCAGTAGGTCAGAGCTATTTGCGATTGAGAATTATACTAACTATATCATAGAGTAATTAATCATTATTTACCCGACGCTCATTATGGTACAGCATGTATATCTGCGCAACGATCCTTGATTCACGAGTAACATTACTGGATTACGACAAATTGCACAATTTTAGTGATCGGTAGACATACTGGTGTAGATATACAGGGGTGTTTCACACAGATAAATCAAGTTAAACTTTACTCTAAACCGTTAGTTTATTTGGAGCATTGTTGTTGGCATACATTTTGAGACATATCAGTAATATTACGTGCACATAGTGATGAGTGGATAATACCATGTTAGTTGGTATAGTAGGTCTATGACCAATATGTCCACTGGGTGTTGTGTGAATGTTGTGTCAATGTTATATATTTATTTATTGAACATAATCTATACAGGATGATATGGGCAGTATGATACACTGTTTTAAAACGTGATAATGTGTATACACACTTTGAAATAGAAATGAACATTACCAATAATTAATTAAAATCACTAAATCACAGCTGCTATGTTAGGACGTACATTTAATTACAAGAATAAAACTAAATTTATTTCAAACGATATATTAATTATGGCCACAATCGTGTTGCGACGAATAAACATTATTATACACAACGAAACAGACTAAGCGCGTCTTTAAATTACTGTGAAACCTGTCCATAGTGGCCACCTGAGGAAGTCACGAATAGTGGTCTTTGTAGACAGATGACCACTATATAATGATTCCTTGCAGGGGAGAACTTTTGTTGACCACTATAGACATGTAACCGCTAAGACAGGTTTGACTGTACACCATACTAGTGCAACCAACTGAAACAGACACTGCACAAGCACACGTACACAGAGACACAACACAATCGCTCACATCAATGTATCCATTTAATCGACACACAATAAACACCCCTGACACACCCACCATACACCCGCCACACTCCCACAAGACAATCAGCCAATACCCATGCTTCGTGTTACATGTGTATATATATATATATATAAGTTCTAATGTATAACTTTTTGTACACGGTTTTCGCGGTCCGGGGGATAATTTAATATTCAATCGTACATACTGTATCTTTCTTAACGAAAGTGAAATTTGAAATATCGACACCTGTTGCTTGCTTTAATTTTGATACGACTGATACGCTAGGTATGACGGAACCGCTAGAATTCCAATTAGATTTTGAGGATGTCGAAAATATCACTTAGTCCTGTTAAAAGGATAGTTGAGTTCTGGAAAAGAAAATACAGTTTGGGTAAAACTGAATTTTAGTTACCAAACATGTAACATTTCACTAAAACTAATAATCATAAGTCTATCATGCTTAAAAGGATTTCAAATTAACAAACGACTAAGTAAAAAGCCATTTCAATATCTGAGATGGTGCGCTCTACTGACTCTACAAACTCTTTGGTTTAAACCATTTAGAATAAAATATTGTGCATGTGAAGGTTCGTAAATATAGTGATTATATAGAGAGATAATCAACAACTATTAAGAAAACTTGTTTTGAAAAATATTTGTAAGAGGAAGAATTTTTCAAAAAATTTGGTTGGTTCAAAATTAACTAATATTTATGGGGCCCCGCATTTATTACAAATGGTTACTTTTATGGATATTTCAGCCACTTCTGAACCGATTTTGATCAAATAAAGTTGATTCTGTCACTAAAATATTATACTCTTTCAAATCTTACACTCAGTTTCTCATTATCTCACAAAAAATTATCATGTGTAGCGCACTCTCTACCAAAACTCAACTTTCCCTTTAATCGAGTTAATAGGGAGCTTTAGATTTCACAACCTAGCCCACGACGCGGAATCTTCTCTGCCCCTAAACGCTGCGTTCTTCTCCTTATCGACCAATCACGGCGTGATAATAGGCTGAATAACGCGCGTTAGGGGAGAGAAGATTCCGCGTCATGGGCTAGGTTGTGAAATCTAAAGCTCCCTATTGTTTACAGTGTGAACCACCACCTTTATTAAATCCTGATGGTTTAAAGCGACTTAGTACCATTATTCAAATCTTCAAAATCAAATTAGAATTCTAACGATTCTATGTCACATTATTGTATTATATTAGCAAAAACAACATGTGACGGGTTTTGGTTATTTTTCCTTTCATGAAAGAGATAGAAAAAGGCATCCAGATGTCAAATTATCCATGGATCTTCAGAACTGTGTAAAAAGGGAGTGCGGTGAGTCGGGGAACATCACTTTGCACGTGTGCTCATTATTCGGCCATGATGTAAAGTCCATTTAACTTGAAAATGTTCACACAATTCATAGTGGAAATATCAGATAACAATTGTAACAATCATTCAATACTTTTTGCAAAGTTACTAGATCATTTAAGACGTACTGGGTGTCCAACACCCCTTTATCAAAGCCGTATGTTTTATGTGTCCGTTCGATAGCCATAAGGACCGCTACTCATAACATCGTGTAACTTCATTATCTTCATATACCTTAAGCGATTATGAATATATGACCAACTCTTTGTTTCACGAATAGTGGTCCTCCACGTATAAAAAGTTCATGTTATGAATAGCGGTCCTTATGACTAGCGGCCCTTATGACTAGCGAGGTTACACCATGTTCTAACCCTTCACTTACCGATATTCTTGACTTGATGTCGTTGTCAATGACTTCTGTTTGTCCCTCGACCGCAGCACCTCTCTTCCCCGTTACTGCAACGCAAGATAAAGAGAAACACATATTAAACCCTTATTAAAACACTTATTAATTTAATATTCCACAATAATGATGACTTGTAAAAAATGTCTTCCGAAAAAAATCAATTGAAAATAAACACAGTCGTAATTTGAGACTTATTTTCTGATGCCAAATCTCACTTAGCAGCCAGTTTAGGCCCCACCCACATGCCCACATTTAGGGTCCATAATCAGCAGCGTGATTGACATGTGATCGACAATTCATTGGCTTACGTCATGACGCGTCATCTACATAATTTAGTTCATTAGTCCGTTCTTTAGATGACGTCACATTTTGGCGTTCCCAGGACAATTGAATATTTACTAATACACCCAAATCTATTGGTTGGATGGGAAATGACTGCCAATTTTTTTTTTCTTCAGGAAAGATTGCGTAAAGAGAGCCGCATTGTGAAAATTAGGCCATCAAGACGGTGTAGTCCCTTTAACAAGATAATCGAGGTTTCCAGTAATATCTCATAAATTGACCTAAGATGTGAAATTGTCGTCATGGAAATGAAATGACGCCAATTCGAATCTATTTCCAGGGTAATTCATCTAGCAGTGTATACTACGTTAACCTTTCTGCAGCGTAACCACCAATAATTATTATATACAACAAAATAGGCCTGGGCCCCCGTTGCAGAGAAAGATACAATTGATTGTAAGTTACAACTAATTTTAATTCAGATCACGTGTTCAAAATCCGTACAGATCTAATTAGTTGAAACACAAACATTTTCTGAATTGTAAAATTGTCACAATTGATCGTATCTTTCTTCGACGGGGTCAGACCTTGAGTGGTCTTACAAACGTCAAACGGATCCCCGTATAGACACGTATATGCAATATACTAATTGGACAGGGGACCTTTAAGAGGGAAAGAGCTTACTTATCTCGCGACATTCCTAATGAAAGACGTCTGTATTACAGGTAAAGGACAGAAGTGGGGAACGCCCCACCACCTAAATATGAAATGCACGCTTTTATTGCCAACCACGTGACAGAACATAGCTTTACTAACATGGGATTATACAAATTTTGCCAAGAAACCGCCTACTAATAGATATATGTGCAGCATCATAAATTGATCCAGACTAGATAGATGTCGCCAACGCGGAATCGCGCATACGTTACGTGTATTACTGCCACGTACACTTTCACACGATGTTCGCTTTATACGGGCTTGTCCCTCGCTCGTCGATATCTCCCCAGCACTAGCGGCGTGGACAGGTCTGAACGGGTGGTGGATTTAAAAAATTCACGGGTCGATATTGGATATTGGATATATCTGCAGTTAACGATCCATATGTTCGGATTTTACCACACAAGTCCTATTTCAATACATATTCAACAATTTTGATCAATAAAGATATATTCGGCTACTTTCCCGAAACGGAAAAGTGGACTTTAGTATCAAAACATCTACGTAAGTAAGACAGCTCTATACGTCTGTCTCTGTCAGTCTCTCATCATTTGAAGAGCTCAATTTGGAAAGGCGCTAAATCCACACTCTTTTCGGTTACTTTAATATTCACCTGTACTTTATTCTCCCTGTTTTTCAATCAACAACTCATCTTTTTAATGGACAACTTTGCCATTGGATGATACAAATGTGTGTTTCTTCTGGTTAAAAAGACGCGCTGTTGATAATGTATTTGTCAACATTGACCTTTCGCTAGATGCCTTACTAAGCCTAAGTCAAGGAAAATAGAAGAAGTGTTATGCATTTTTGGTTAAAGAAAAATGGGGAAACTATTTGGAAATTTGCATTCAGTATGGATCCATTATAAGAAAATGCTAATTTCCAGGTTA
>JAUELG010289143.1:1853-15327 GCA_031471515.1 Dendraster excentricus | reverse complement strand
CAATGGACAGGTCAGCATCAGGTCCCTTTATGCCAGCATCAATGTCGACTCCTCCACCGATTCCAGCTCCACCTCCAATATCGATATCTGGCTTGGCAGTCTTCACATCAATGTCTACTTCTGGTTTGGCAACATCTAGATCGGCATCAACATCAGCTCCGCCATGGCCACCAAAGCCAAACTTGGGTGCCTTGATGCCAAATCCAAACTTTCCATTCTTCTTGCCACTTCCTTTTCCCTTTATTTTGGGTCCTTTGATGTCAACATCTGGTCCCTCAAGAGAGACGTCGCCTTCAGGGAGGTCAGCCTTGATATCTGCTCCACCCCCAACATCGACGTCTAGGCCACCTGATGGCAGGTCTCCCTTCACACCAGCGTCTACGTCAATATCACCATCTCCATGGCCACCAAATCCAAACTTTGGCATGTTGATTCCAAAGCCAAACTTGCCTTTCTTCTTCCCACTGCCATGAAGATCTATGTCAGGGCCATCAATGTCTAGATCGGGGGTCGATATGTCACCTTCTGGTCCTTTGACACCTAGATCAACACCACCTCCTATTCCACCGCCGACATCTAGATTAACCCCTCCAGATGGTAGGTTAAGATCTCCTCCAACATCAATATCTGGCTTGGCTGTTTTCACATTGACATCTATTTCAGGCTTGGCAACATCTATATTGGCTCCAACATCACCACCAACACCTATTCCTCCGAACCCTCCCCCAATTCCTCCAGCATCAATATCGATATCTCCGGAAGGAAGGTTGACATCTCCTCCAACATCAATGTCGGGTTTAGGGGTTTTTATGTCAATGTCTACTTCAGGTTTCACAGCTATCCCTCCATCTACATCCAAACCACCTCCAATACCACCACCAAGGCCTCCACCAATGTTGCCGCCAAGGCCTCCTCCAGCATCTAAACCAATGTTTCCAGATGGCACATCGATCCCTCCTCCAATATCTACATCAGGCTTGTCAACATCAATGTCAATATCAGGTTTGGCAACATCAGCATCAAGATCGACATCAGCTCCTCCATGTCCTCCAAAGCCAAACTTCGGTGCCTTAATACCAAATCCAAATTTGCCCTTGCCACTACCCTTTCCTTTGATCTTTGGTCCTTTGATGTCTGCGTCTGGTCCCTCAATAGAAACATCTCCTTCAGGGAGGTCAGCCTTGATATCTGCTCCACCCCCAACATCAAGGCCACCTGATGGCAGATCTCCCTTCACGCCAGCGTCTACATCAATATCACCATCTCCATGTCCATTTCCACCAAATCCAAACTTTGGCATGTGGAATCCGAAGCCAAACTTGCCTTTCTTCTTCCCACCGCCACTCAAGTCTAGATCTGGACCGTCAACATCCACCTCTGGTCCAGAAATGTCCCCTTCCAACTTGGGCCCATCAATGGACAGGTCAGCATCTGGTCCCTTTATGCCAGCATCAATGTCGACTCCTCCACCAATTCCAGCTCCAGCTCCACCTCCAATATCGATATCTGGCTTGGCAGTCTTCACGTCAATGTCTACTTCTGGTTTGGCAACATCGGCATCAAGATCGACATCGGCTCCTCCATGTCCTCCAAATCCAAACTTTGGTGCCTTGATACCAAAGCCAAACTTGCCTTTCTTCTTGCCGCTTCCCTTTCCCTTTATTTTAGGTCCTTTGATGTCAACATCTGGTCCCTCAAGAGACACGTCGCCTTCAGGGAGGTCACCCTTGATATCTGCTCCACCCCCAACATCGACGTCTAGGCCACCCGATGGTAGGTCTCCCTTCACACCAGCGTCTACATCGATATCACCATCTCCATGTCCATGGCCACCAAATCCAAACTTTGGCATGTGGAATCCGAAGCCAAACTTGCCTTTCTTCTTCCCACTGCCGCTCAAGTCTAGATCTGGACCGTCAACATCCAACTCGGGTCCAGAAATGTCGCCTTCCAACTTGGGCCCATCAATGGACAGGTCAGCATCAGGTCCCTTTATGCCAGCATCAATGTCGACTCCTCCACCGATTCCAGCTCCACCTCCACCTCCAATATCGATATCTGGCTTGGCAGTCTTCACGTCAATGTCTACTTCTGGTTTGGCAACATCTAGATCGGCATCAACATCAGCTCCGCCATGACCACCAAATCCAAACTTGGGTGCCTTGATGCCAAATCCAAACTTGCCTTTCTTCTTCCCACTTCCTTTTCCTTTGATCTTGGGTCCTTTGATGTCACCATCTGGTCCCTCGATAGACACGTCACCTTCAGGAAGGTCGGCCTTGATATCTGCTCCACCTCCAACCTTTAAGTCGCCTGAAGGCAGGTCTCCATCTCCATGTCCGTGGCCACCAAATCCAAACTTTGGCAGGTTGATCCCAAAGCCGAATTTGCCCTTCTTTCCATGCCCATCGAGATCAACATCTGGTCCAGAGATATCTAAATCTGGGCTAGAAATGTCACCTTCAAGTTTAGGACCTTTAAGGTCAATATCTGCATCTGGTACATTTGCTCCTCCACCGATCTCGGCTCCACCTCCAATGCCAAGTCCTATCCCTGCTCCCCCTGAGGGTAGATCAATGTCTACATTGGGCTTTGCAGTTTTGACATTAACGTCTACTTCTGGTTTGGCAATGTCAACATCCACATCTGGACCACCAACAGAAATTCCTCCTGATGGTAAGTTTGCATCACCGCCGATGTCCAAGTCTGGTACGGATACATCGGCATCGATGTCTGCACCTCCGTGACCCTTTCCGCCAAATCCGAATTTGGGCATGTTGACCCCAAATCCAAATTTGCCTTTCTTCTTGCCATCAACATCTAGGTCTGGACCATCAACGTCTATGTCTACATCTGGCCCGTTTATGTCAACGTCACCACCAGCAGCGATTCCACCCGATGGTAAGTTTGCATCACCGCTGATGTCCAAGTCTGGTCCGGATACATCGGCATCGATGTCTGCACCTCCATGACCCTTTCCGCCAAATCCGAATTTTGGCATGTTGACCCCAAATCCAAATTTGCCTTTCTTCTTGCCATGAACATCTAGATCTGGACCATCAACCTCTACATCTACATCTGGCCCGTTTATGTCAACATCACCACCAGCAGCGATTCCACCTGATGGTAAGTTGGCATCACCGCTGATGTCCAAGTCTGGTCCGGATACATCAGCATCGATATCTGCACCTCCGTGACCCTTTCCGCCAAATCCGAATTTGGGCATGTTGACCCCAAATCCAAATTTGCCTTTCTTCTTGCCATTTACATCTAGATCTGGACCATCAACATCTACGTCTACATCTGGCCCGTTTATGTCAACATCTGGTCCTCGAATGTCAACATCACCACCAGCAGCGATTCCTCCTGATGGTAAGTTTGCATCACCGCTGATGTCCAAGTCTGGTCCAGATACATCAGCATCGATATCTGCTCCTCCGTGACCCTTTCCGCCAAATCCGAATTTGGGCATGTTGACCCCAAATCCAAATTTGCCTTTCTTCTTGCCGTGAACATCCAGATCTGGACCGTTGACATCTACGTCTGGCCCTTTTATGTCAACGTCTGGTCCTCTGACATCAACATCGCCCCCAGCAGCAATCCCTCCTGATGGCAAGGTAGCATCACCACTGATGTCCATGTCTGGTCCGGATACATCGGCATTAGCATCTATGTCGACACCAGCACCTCCATGTCCCTTTCCGCCGAATCCAAATTTGGGTTTGTGGAAACCAAATCCGAATTTACCTTTCTTCTTGCCACCAATATCAACATCTGGACCATCTATGTCTACATCTGGCCCTTTTATGTCAACATCTGGTCCTTTGACATCAACATCACCACCGGCAGCAATACCTCCTGATGGCAAGGTAGCATCACCACTGATGTCCAAGTCTGGTCCGGATACATCAGCATCCATGTCGACACCAGCACCTCCATGTCCCTTTCCGCCAAAGCCAAATTTAGGTTTGTTGAACCCAAATCCGAACTTTCCTTTTTTGGGACCTTTGATGTCAGCATCGATGCCTCCTCCAACATCCACACCAGCCTTTCCAGATGGCAATTTGACATCTACATCAGGTTTGTCTGCCCGTATGTCAACATCAACTTCTGGCTGGACGATATCTGCATCTCCCCCTACACCAGCTCCAAATCCGAATTTAGGTCCACTTACGTCAGCATCTATGTTTGGAGCATTAACATCAACATCTGGACCAGAGACTGATGCACCTCCACCAACTTTGGCACCTGCATCAACGTCACCTTTTACATCTCCACTGCCGCCTCCAAAATTGAAATCAAACTTAGGAAATCGGAAACTGAATCCCCCTTTCTTCTTCTTCTTCTTTGGCTTTATTCCAAGTTCCACATCTAGGTCACCTTCAGGAGCCTTAGTTTTTCCGCCTGCTTTTCCTCCAAAGCCTGCGTCAAGTTTTGCTCCTCCTGATGGAAGGGAAGCATCTGGGAGATCTATTTCACCCTTAACATCAGGTGCACCACCACCATCTAAACCTATGCCTCCTGATGGTAGGTTAACACCACCTCCAAGTCCAAGTCCAAGTCCACCTCCTCCACCGATGCCAACTCCTCCAGATGGCAGATCAACACCTCCACCAATGCCGACTCCTCCGGATGGTAAACCTGCTCCTCCACCAACACCAACTCCTCCGGATGGCAGATCAACGCCTCCACCAACTCCAAGGCCTCCGGATGGTAAACCTGCTCCTCCACCAATGCTCAGGTCTCCTGATGGTACATCAACTCCTCCACCAATGCCCACTCCTCCAGATGGCAGATCAACGCCTCCGCCAACACCAAGGCCTCCTGCTGGTAAACCTGCTCCTCCACCAATGCCAACTCCTCCGGATGGCAGATCAACGCCTCCACCAATGCCAACTCCTCCTGATGGTAAACCTGCTCCTCCACCGATGCCCACTCCTCCAGATGGCAGATCAACGCCTCCGCCAACACCAAGGCCTCCTGATGGTAAACCTGCTCCTCCACTGATGCCCACTCCTCCAGATGGCAAACCTGCTCCTCCACCAATGCTCAAGTCTCCTGATGGTACATCAACTCCTCCACCAACGCCCACTCCTCCAGATGGCAGTTCAACGCCTCCGCCAACACCAAGGCCTCCTGATGGTAAACCTGCTCCTCCACCGATGCCAACTCCTCCGGATGGCAGATCAACGCCTCCACCAATGCCAACTCCTCCTGATGGTAAACCTGCTCCTCCACCGATGCCCACTCCTCCAGATGGCAGATCAACGCCTCCACCAATGCCGACTCCACCTGATGGCAAACCTGCTCCTCCACCAATGCTCAGGTCTCCTGATGGTACATCAACTCCTCCACCGATGCCCACTCCTCCAGATGGCAGATCAACACCTCCACCAATGCCAACTCCTCCTGATGGTAAACCTGCTCCTCCACCAATATTCAGATCTCCTGATGGAAGGTCTGCACCACCTAATTTAACATCTGCAGATGGTAGATCAGCATCACCATTCAGACCTCCTCCTATGCCACCTGAAATGCCTCCAGCTGGTAGATCTGTTTGTACACCTGCCTTAGGGCTCTTGCCTTTACCACCAAAGGAGAAGTGTGGCTTCTTCATACCAAACTTGAACCCCTTTCCTTTAGAGTCCATGTCTACATCACCCCCGATATCCACATTTGCATCAGGTCCTTTCACATCTACATCAGGACCTTGAATGTTAACATCTGTTTGTCCACTGATGTCTGGAACTCCAACTCCAATGTTTCCTGTTCCACCTATATCAGCATCTCCACTTGGAACATCGGTTTTAACCCCTCCTCCAATGTCTCCTCCTCCCGATCCCCCAAATTTGAAAGAAGGCATCGAGAGTCCAAATTTGCCTCCTTTTTTCGATTTTTTAGGTGCTTTTACTGAAATGTCAACTTCAGGTTTCACATCAACAGATGCACCAGCTGATGGTAAAGATGCATCAATTCCTGCTGATGCACCACCTTGTGGTAAGTCAATGTCCATGTCAGCATCACCAGATGTTCTCAAGTCTGCTCCTCCTCCTAATTTAACACCTCCTCCTACACCACCTGAAAGTCCAGGGCCTCTCGCTTTTATTTTCGCATCTCCTTCATCATCTGACGAATCGCTACTAGAGGATGAAGAGGAGGAGGATGATGAGTCATCTCCACCAAAACCTAGCTTTGCAAAGAAACCCGGCCTTTTTCTTTTGCGTGCTTTGGCTTTCCCTCCAATGTCCAGCGATACATCAGCCTCTGCATCTGGTGCTGTTGCACTCACATCAAGTTCCCCTCCTGCATCCGCACCTCCATGTTTCTTGAAAAATCCTCTTGGTAATGATCCTTTCTTTTTCTTGCTTTTGATTTTAGGTACTTTTATATCAAGTTCTGCATCTGCATCTGCACCAACATCCACATCTGTTTTGCCTCCCAGGTCAACTGTGGCTGACGGAAGATTTCCACTCACACCGAGACCAGCACCAGCCCCAAGACCAGCTCCAGCCCCAAGACCACCTCCAGCTCCAAGACCAGCTCCACCTCCAAGACCAGCCCCAGCCGAGACATCTGCATCAGCACCACTCCCCTGGAGAAAAAACAAAAAGGGATAATTTGTATCAAACAATGCAGAGCGAGTACTTTGTAACTTCATAAAGTCACCATATATGTTGGTATACTAAAAGCCAAAATGTGTGGTTTATGCTAAAAAAATCTAAATGTTGAACTATTCCTGAAAGTATAATATTTCATCTGTCAACTGTAAAAAATATGGAGTATTAATACATCATAATTTATCTTCACAAACTTCACAAAAGTTCCTTTGAGTAATCTTAAACTTTAGAGGGGTTTTCTCCTTATTCTGTAAATTTAGCCCTGCTTAATACGCTACATGTAACCATTTTTTAAATGTTATAGTGGTCCAAATTTTTATAAATGTATTATATTAAAGCTAATAGTCTTCTTTTTCAAACTGTAAAAAAAGGTCTGAACTCATTATTGTCAACTTTTGGGGGTTCGATGGTTGGCGGTAACATTTTAGGAGCTAGCAATCATTACTTGAAGATAATCATTCACCAAATTGTAACAACTCAATCTTGTGTGGAATGTGAATATCGCCAATAGCTAGGACCTGCAAGTTGGCCTTTGCCAGTAACAGTGGTCCAGGAGCCAGAGTCTCAAAAGTTCTCCAATTAAGGAGCAGTCACACCTACACATACAACTACTTGCGACAGCCTGCAACAAAACAATAGAACTTATGAAGGCCCAATCAAATAGCAGTGTACTTATTACATAAGCATGTGCAGTCATGCTGTGAAGGGTTTGTATTTTTATGCTCCAGTGTAGAGTTGCAGTGAAAAGTTTGGTATACTAGAACGAAACTATGCTTTAGAAACTTTGGCATAATCCGCCTTCCATACGTCGACGTGACCAATTGCAAGTCGTCATATGGGCATGTGTGACTGCTCCGTAAAGCAAAAAAAAAAGACTTAAAAAAAAAACAGAAATCATAATTCACCAACTGTATTCAACCACCTCTTAAAAAACAAACCTCATTATTTTTATTTTATATGAATTAAACCCCTTTCCAATTAAACCTTTTTCGAACAAAGTAACTTGAGTATCGAACCCGATTACATTCATATGATGTGAGACTGGTATGTGCTGCTTTAAAAAATCTTGTTTTCACACCCGATTGCCTCTCTGCTATTGCCAGATTTTCAAAAATTCCTGCTCTATAGGTTCCCTGCAATGATTTTTGTTTCAGGATTTTTGTAGCTCCCGAGACCCTATATTTTGTATGTGTGGTCAACTCTTAAAGGGATCTAGTAACTATGTCACCATGTGCAAAATGTGATGAATGGTTAACACTTAATGCATGTATGTTAATGCAATGTATATTGCTGTTATCTAATATGTCAACATGGTATTGTGTGAAAATTTCAAGTCAAATGGACATTGCATAGCTGAGTTATGAGCAAATTTATTCAGTAACTCACTGGCTGTCACTGCATTCACTTTGTACACGGGTTCTGAAAATCTGCCCGAGTTTTTGAACACTGAACACTTCAATCGTACATATCTTTGTAAAAAAGGGAAAAACCGAAACCTGTCCCATGATTTTATTGTCAATATGAATACAACAAGGTATGAGGGAACTGCTAGAATTCAAATTTATTTTTTAGGATTTGGACTATGTTACGAAGTCCCTTTAAGACCCCCATTTCAGATTTCCTTGTGGCATACCCCGTCACAACATAATTAAAGCCTCATGCCCCCTCCCCCAAGACTATCCGGGATTATTAGATGCCTTCTTTAGGCAAATTACACATGGAATGTGCATTTAATGGTAAAAGCATAATTTCTTACCCCGACAGAGAGAGATGCTGAAGGCAATCCGATGTTCGCTGAGGCTGAAGGAAGACCGCCACCTATCGACCCTTCCACTTCCATTGCGGCACCTGGTACAAAAAGATACAAGTACACATGAGGGGGTGAGTAAAAAGAAACATTTATATATCTTTACAACAAACAGTTTCCAGAACATAAATAATGATATACTTGGCACAAAAAGTTCTGCAATCAAGGTTTAAGCATTAATATCTTTTCTATTAGGTTATCAAAATTGATATATTTGGTGTCATTGGAAAGTGAAAGTGTGAATTCTCCCCTTTACATCGATATAACATTTGCTATGAGAATTTTATCATGGAATGTGCATTGCATCTGAATGCAAAGTCAAAAGTGAAATGTTGCAAAATGGACTAATTTTGTCAACAGTGTGCATATTGGAAATATGTCAGGTGTGCCCCCCCCCCCCCCTGAACACCGCAGCAATCAGTCTGACCATGCTGTGGTACCACATATGACTAATTACAGCTCTTGTTTCATTACACATACACAGGGAAAGTCAATATCAAATATCCAAAATCTCATCTACGGCAGTTTCCAAATGATTGCTTGACAAAATCAATTTAATCAACTCTGATTGATGTACTAGCTAGGTATTAAGGCTCATTTACATAGTAAAACATGCTTAAAGGCATCTAATAACTAAGACATAAGTAAAAACTGGCAAATGGTTGATAACATAAATATTTCTGTTATCCGATACATGTCTACAGAGTTATGAGAAAATTCAATGGTAGTTCCATAGTAGATGAATAAATCATGAAGTAATCAGGAAAAATGCACTCATATTTGCTAACTCATTGTACTGATAATATATTTTTCCTGTAGATAATCATTATTCTAAACACTTCTTTCATACATATCTTCATAACAGAAGTTATTTTGACAACACTATACAGTATACAAATACAATGAGGTACATGTACTGTACATGTATGTGAGAACCGAGCTAAGAAATTTGACAATGTTGCTTGATCCCTTTAAACTTTTACAAGTTGAATAATTAACTTTTGAGTAGCATCATGTTTTCCACAGACTCTAGCCAGAGATAATATATGCATTATAAGCTCGCTGTTCAGTCTTCAACGGGTAAAGGATGACAATATGCGCAGAGATAATTTCCCTTAATTTGTTATCGACATCACAACATACAGCCTGAATATGAACCCCTGCGGAGCAAATATTGCAAATGCAGCTAATGCTTGCATACAATGTTGAAAGCACTTGTTCAAGTTGGTCATATGAAATGAGTGTATTCAGGTAAACCGTTTGATAAAATATTAAAAAAACATAGTTCTATGTATGGATTACAAAATTAATATACAGGCCAGCATCAAATAATATATGTTTGATGGTTGGTTTCCTTGTCATAAATACTATCTATTCCTCCAATTACAAAAAAGTATTATTCATATTTTGTTTCAATTCCTGATATACAGGTAGAGACTAAATTATTAATATTGTATTATGAACTTTATATTCCTTGAAAATTACATCTACTATTCTACTGAAACACTGCAAACCCCTTAATTCTGGACTGTTTGTTATCAAGATTTTTTAATGTCTAATAAAATACTTTTGATTTATATAATTTAAGAACAGTGTAGGTGTTGTCTGAATAAATAAATCTTTAAATTTTGTTTCATTATAATCTATCCAAATTTTCAAAGGAGAGTAAGTGGGCTTTCCACAAGCTGACAAAAATGATGAAATGCAAAAGGGGAATTCCTTTATGAAATTTAGAAAATTAAAGGAGTCCAATCATGTTACATTTCCAAAAAATGTGACAAATAATGAGATATCTTTTATTACTTTTAATACTTGACATATAACATACATGTAGTCCTTTTTTTAAGTGTTTACTTACGGTAATTGTAATAAATGCTTACCAAGGTAACACAGTAAATGCACTACATGAAGTACAAAACATTACTTGGAATGGCACTAATAAAGTGTCATTTTATGAATTTGACCCAGCTGAAATCGAGATGGAACTCTGCAGATCAAAAACTATGACCAGTTAAAAAAATACACGGGGATCAGGGCAAATTTGCCCCCGATATGCCAAGAAGATCCCCTGAAAATCATAAGAGCCACCCTAAATTTGCAGTTCAGTTAAACTCTATTGTAGGTTTTAACAACCATACTTGCACCCATGGGAGAAACGGGGGTTCAATTAGTACCACAATTTGTACTTCAGACTTAATTTTAATGTATTAAAATTATATGTAAAAGACTTTTATAGAATTGTATTTGATTGCCAAATAAAAAAAATAATAATAGAAGAGACCTAATTTACGACATAAGATTGATGAACGTGAATTTCCACGTACTACAAATTATAATCCCATCTGAAATGAGATATATTGTTGTGCATTTTAGCGTTCTTTGTCATCAAGTCAACTGAGCAGTGCGTTCTTTCTGCATGGCCGCACATTAGAATATTTTGTGCAAATAAAACCACTGAGTTAGGCCTCTAAAAAGCGCTTGTTTACCTTGCATGCATTTCATTGTGTGATGTAAATCGCAGAATCACATTACACAAATTACCCATGATTCTCTCCATGAACTACATATTATATGACATGTGTACATGTACACAATTTGTTGGCTGCAGTATACCCATTTCAATACTGCTACATGCACAGCATACACTGAACGCTAATTCTGATAAACAAATTCAAAATGTACTGTAGCTGCACTGTATGCAAACCACCCTAGCAGAGTTGTTTTTGTATAGAGGGCGCTACACTAATTTTTTGTGAGAAATGAAAAAACAGATTGAAAAAGTCTTCTAAAATTAAAAATGTTTTATTGCATATTACTATAAAGGGCCATTAAAACACAAGAGGGCGCTTGCTAAATAAGGCATCTATAGGTTTCAACCATTTTTATACAAAATGTTTAATTGAAAAGATGATTAAACAGAGAGATCATCAACTACTATTTCAAAAATGCTTTTCAGCATTTTCGAAAACAACCAAGCATTTGTTTTATTTTTTGAAAAAAAAAATCATAATTATTGGAACCCCGTACCATCCTGTAGTATCAATTGTATTATCCATAGAAGCATAGGTAGTTGGACAGGTGCATTCCCCTTGTTAGATTTACAATTGAAGTGATTGGGTAAACGTGTTCTATCCACTGGAAAGTCATAACCTTGTACGAAGTCAGTGCAATGAGTTTGCATTCAACATTCAGTATGAAATTGTCATGCGTTACTCTGTGGAAATATCAGATGACGATCATTTAATTGACCATTCATACATTTTTGCACATAATATACCAAGTCTAGATGCCTTTCATTCTCTTTCTACTCTTTTTAAGATACATAAGCTCTGCGGTAATAATGTGGGGTTTTTTCAGCATGTTTCAAAGTCTATTGAATCATCATTTAACAAAACATTAAAGGGAAGGTTAAGTTTTTGTTGAGAGGGCGCTAAACATAATTTTTGTGAGATAATGACAAACTGAGTGTAAAATTTGAAATCTGAGCATAATATTTTAATGACAGAATAAACTTTATTTGATCAAAATCGGTTCAGAAATGGCCGAAATATCCACAAATGTAACCATTTGTTTTAAATGTGGGGCCCCACATTTATTAGAGAATTTTGAACCAAGCGTTATAAATTTTTAAAGAAATACTTCCTGTTGTCAACAATTTTCAAAATAAGTTTTTTTAATAGTTGATAAACTCTATCTAATCACAATTTTTTCGAACCTTCAAATGTACAATATTTTATTCAAAATGTTTAAAACCGATGAGGTTTTAGAGAGTGCCAGCTTCAGTTTTAAATGCTCTATTTGAATGATAACAGGCTTTACATTTGGTCGCATGTCATTTTGAATTTGTTTGAAGCATGGTAGAGTTATAATTATTAGTTTGTAATGTAATGGACTATGGTGCAGGTTTTGGTCAACTAAAATTCAGTTTGACCAAAACCGTACTCTATTTACCAGAACTAAACTCTATCCCTTTAAATGCACAATTTTGTATGAAAATGGCTAAAACCAATTATTTGTACAGATCGACTTGTTGGGTTGCAACGGCTCATTTTGAATGATAATGGGGGTTTTACTGAATCGTTTGTAATTGATACTACAAGGTATATGCGCATGGTGAAGTTACAACTATTTTCTACCTTAATAGTGGAGGTATTGGTAACTATTTGACCAAAAACTCGACTATACCTTCAAACAAATGAAAATATGGAATGGTTGATCTGCAACTTGCATGAACAGTGCCCAGGCCCATGTTGCAAAAAAGGTACAATCAATTGTTTGCAAGACAGATTTAACCGATTTAACCAATCTGATTTTTACATATAGAACACATGATCAGCCTTAAAATTCATTGAGTTTACAATCAGTTGCATCTCCTTGAATGGGGATCGAGATCGGGTTGAGGGGTTGCAAACTCAATTACAGTTAGTGGTGGTGTCTTGCCCAATTCCCATTCTCTTCCACTTGTAATATTCCTTTCAAAATTTATATTTTGATGACATTAAATTGAAGTTACTGCCCAGCTTTGCGTCCTGAAGTTCACCCTTACCAAAGCTAAACTACCCTTTGAAAATAGCTCTCATCCTTGATGGGTAAAAACTAAAAAGATGGAACAATGAATCTGTTAACCCGTTGAGGACGAATCAATTTTTGGTATAACACGCATTCTGCATAGATTCAAGCCCTCAACGAGTTAATGTTGTAAGGACTTTCTCTGAGACTTACTTGCATCAGTGTCCAGGTCAGGTTGAGGGGTCTCAAACTCGTCCACAGCTAGTGGAGCCTTCCCGATTCCTCTGGCTTTCACGACTCCTCCGCCACCTGCACTTGCTCCGGCGCCTGTCAATAGGAAAATAACGCATTATAATTACAATGTTCATATTTAAAACAAAAATTGTAAGAATATGTTAGATATACATGTATACGATACAAATGTATGTTAATTTAAAATTTGCAAACTCCAGAATCTTGTCACTGGGGAGAATTAAGTCATTTTGTTATTAATGTCCAATGCATGACAAATAAATTTACACTTCCAGAAATAGACTTCAAT
>JAUELG010288068.1:0-15327 GCA_031471515.1 Dendraster excentricus | reverse complement strand
GCATTTTAAATCCCGAGGATTCAAACATTCCGTCATGTTCCCGACAACAAAGTTAACAACTGTTATATCATCTGATTAAAACGAATTGAAATAATAATTAGTTTCGTGGTTTTCACTGAGCACAGCTCTACTCACATGACACGCACACACACACACACGTCATCTCGTAACGAAAACAAATTACTCGCCACACAGTCGATTTTTAGACGTAATTTGCCTCTCTCCACAAAATATCTCAACATGATTCGATCACTGCATTTCTATTTTGGAAACATGTGTTGATTGCCTCCTTCCAGTATCTTAATCAGGAATTTACATGTTCAGTTTTACTGGAAATCAGTGTTTTAAGTTTGAATTTTGCTGCGAGTCAAATAGCGATTATCGCAGCTGTATTATAAGATACGGTACCCGGTACCATCCCCATGCATATACGTGCCGGTATGGTATACTTTTTTGTAATGTAGATTGAATGGCGCTTGCGCGGCCGGAGTGGTCGTTTTAAAAGTTTGTTTTTAAATAGTGGAGCAGTGATCATAACGCACTGGCCAGTGCTCATAACGTATTTGTTACCCCAGTCACATTACAGTATTTAGCCGTTTTGATTGGCGTATTTTACTTAGTCAGATGATATAACGTTTTGGTCACCGTGTCACGTGACAGTATTTAGCCGTTTTGATCGGCGTATTTTACTAAGTCAGATGATATAATTGTATATCCATTTAGGAAAACTTAGTATCTTTCGTTTTCTTACAAAATTGTGTTTTATGACCTAAACTCTTTGTGTGTCAATCATTAGAAGTTCAGGTTAATTTCAGACGTCCCTTTTAAATAATTAGTCTAATGGGAACTGGATGACATAACATTGAAACGAGGGTCCCTCACTTGCTATGCTCTATACCTTTCCTTCATGGTTCAGTTGTTATTTGCAAGGTTTCCGCTCCGAATCTTGGTGAAAAATTAATTGATTTAATTCCGCGTTTCGCATTACGTGCATGAAATATTCAGGGCACAGTGCTAAAAGCCTTATAATGGCACCACGATGTGAAGTAGGACGGTTTAGATTAATGACCTTCTCATCTCTTATCCTTAATTATACTGCGGCACTCTGTTTAACATTTCGGAAAGAGAATTGCAAAACTATCAACAGGAATTATAACAGTCACTTAATTGATTGTAAAGATTCTAATTGATTATAAAGCTATACATTCAATAAAAAGAACCTCGTTATAGAGCAATATTGCACATGTGCAGAATTTTTACAATTTTTCGGACTTGCTTGTGAGTTATGACGGTAAAAAACAATCATATTTCATAGGAATAAACACAAATGTATGTGACCTTCCATTTTAAGAAGGACAGACAATAACTAACCCGCATAAATCCGAACCTTATATTAAAAAATAGAAACTTCAATGCTAACCCTCTTTCCGTCTAAATTGCATTAAATTGCCAGCCAAAAAATAGACGTGTGTTGCACTTTTTGGTTTGGTCTAGCAATAAAGCGTCCACAATATCAAGTGCTACCTACGATATTGTTACTTTTCTCGCCTTTTCATTATTTGATAGTCAGATAAACAGGAA
Source organism: Dendraster excentricus (assembly GCA_031471515.1). NCBI lineage: Eukaryota > Metazoa > Echinodermata > Echinoidea > Clypeasteroida > Dendrasteridae > Dendraster > Dendraster excentricus. The sequence continues at coordinate 13,746 of JAUELG010288068.1, read as the reverse complement.
AAAGTGGTCTTCCGGGTCGAAAAATGAACCTTGGAAATTGATAGGCTGACCATGGGATTTGCATTGCCAGGGTGATATTGCTACATAAAAAAGGCCACCTAACCCTAAAGGTGAATATAATAATGCGACAAGGAGAAGGGGACAAGTGCCCTCCTTTAATTTTCTTGTTCGCCACCATATTGTGTCAACCCTATACTAATATTAGAGTTAATACAAGCACACCGGGTTCAGGAAGAAAATATATTTCCCCTTTACGTAATTTCAACCCAGCAAACACACACACATAAACAAAAAAGAACCCAGCAAATTAAAATCGGTCCAGACTGCCCCTCACTTATAAAGGGATAGTTGAGTTGTGGTATAATAAAGAGAGTACAGTTTTGGTCAAACTGAGTTTTAGTAACCAAAACATGCACCATTACATTACAAACTAATAGTTATAACTCTACCATGCTACCATGCTATCAGCAAATGTGTTTTGACAATTTTTGAAAAGAGAAGGCATTTCTTAAATTCGTAACGGTTTGTTCAAAATTCTCCAATAAATGTGGGGCCCCACATTAATGACAAATGGTTTACATTTATGGATATTTTAGCCATTTCTGAACCGATTTTGATCAAATAAAGTTTATTCTGTAATCAAAATATGATGCTCTTTCAAATTTTACACTCAGTTTTTATTATCACACACAAAAAAAATAATATGTGTAGCGCCCTCTCTACCAAAACTCAACTCTCCCTTTAAAGAACTATTACCCGAGTATAATTTATATAGAAGATCGATGTTATTATTGTTTGGGTCTATCATGTATGACAGACCTATGAATATTTAAAGACCGACAAATTACTTTCTGCTCGGAGGTTCGTCACGTGGATCGCCAACCTTTAGAAAGTCACACTAATTTATGTAATTATCAATATAAGGGAAACATTATTTAGCGCTAGCACCGCGTTGAATATACCAGTGGTAATTCTGGCGTGAGTACCGGGTTCTCAGTTCTCTACCATGACTTTCCAAGACCTTATACATGAATGACATGATTGATCAGTTGATACTTACAGGCAAAAGAGCACATCAATATGTTGCGTGACTGCCCCGGGCCATCTCTCCTCCCACACCTATGTAGGTGGAATGTAGATATGTGGTTGTTATCATAAACATTTACCTTCTCTCTGGGTCGCGCAAAGGTTTTGATTTTAGAACTACTGTTATAAATAAAAACGACTCGCTATAGCACTTTCCAAGTCTCCGTTGATCGAGAAATGATCTTGCAGAATCATTACAGACCTTGCAGAATTTGTATATTGGTTCTTGCTATATATTACTCAGCTCTGGGAGGGCTATATATATCATTGTGATTGTTATCACAAACGGGTCGCCTTCTCATTGGTTCGTTTGAAAATTCGGATTGTAGAAATAAACAAGTGGATCTGTTTTACCCTCCCCAAGTCTGCACGAATTAATGAAGGTATACTGATATTTCTCCGGGAAATGTGTTGAAGGGTTTGTTATCTTAAATAATCACTTTCTCCCTCTACAGTGTCGTTCGACAAGAAGGTTTGGATCATAGAAGCTGAATGACTGGATTCGGTATACCCTTTTCAAGTCTGTGTCGATTAAGTGTGTGATTTCAAGTATGACGTTTAATGCTAGCATTAGTGTTTTTTCAACACTACCATTTGCCTTAAACATCACCCAATGCCAATGTACACCATCATAACACGACTTCATCTCAAGTATGGTGTTTAAAGGCGATGTTTGTATTTAATTAACACTAACACCGGCATTAAACGCCATTAATCACCCAGTAGGTGCGACCACCCGGTAGGATAATAAGGTGCTCTCGGCTAAATACATGTGGCAGTCAAAGTCATTCTTCTATGACACCGAACCATTGTGTGTCAAGCCTAGCGCAAACAAAGTCGACTCGACTCGACCCGATCCGACTGGCTTTCAGTCAGGCAAGAGTCAGTTTCGCTCAGTCAGAGCCGCTCCAACATGTTGAATCGGCCTCGAATAACCTTCGGATGGCACTTGACTTGACTGGACAAACCGGAGTCCCGAGGCGGCGCATGCCGAGTTAATCCGACTAAAACAGTCGGATTGGATCGAGTCGGCTCTGTCTGCGCCAGGCGGCATTATATAGGCAGCTTGCGCAATACGTTTGCAAGATGGCGCCGCATGGCTGATTTGTGAATCCGAACTCCAATCTGTCTGCATGTCCGCGTTTACACGGCGAATGTTGAATGTTGGGTGCGAGATGTGTTGACAGGCGTGACCCAAAGACCGATTCGCTGTTGTGAACTGACATGCTTGTACAAATACGAAAACAAACTGCGTGAACTGGGCAAACAAACGGAATCTAAACACAGACCCAGAATGTTGTCAGCACCTACCTGGGAGAACCATGTGACGTCATCAAGGATGAAGTAATTGGTGTAATGAGCACGCCAAATCAATCGCGTTGTTTTCATCAATGTCAATGTTAATATGTTAATAAGTAGGACACAGTTAAGCCCACAACCTGGATAAACATTATCAAGCAGGCGCCATCTTGCTATATGCAGGGGAAGATCCACGAATTGAAGAACTGATCGCTTTGGGGTTGACAAGCTGAACAAAATCATACTCACAAAATATGTCAACATAAACATCATACTTAACTTTGGAGCATCTCTATCTATTCAAATATGTGAAATAAGTGTTAATTCAATTTCCAATGAGGACTTTCGTTAACGTTATGTGGAATAGGTATGTATCTACCAGGTAGGGATGGTCTAGATCTTTCGGGAACATATTATCTGTAATGATGATGACCGTTTTCTACACACTCGGTTTCGGTTGCCCGCCATAGTATCACCTTCACGACTGAGATCACAGTATAATAGTCAAGGGGTTAAGGTATCCACGACCCATGTTTTTTAAGGGTAAACAGTAATTACAAGCGTAGTAGAAACTCACAAGGATCCACAACCGTGCCCGAGGACCCCTGGTGGTACGTGGCGATGCATTCATTTCACCGCGCCATAATCGCGATAATACGGTAAGATATTGAGTAATTATTATTTATTCGTGTGATTATGATGGTCTTGATGACACTCGAGTGCAGTATACTGTAACGATTAATGTAAACATAGGAAACAATACGGGAAAGTTTTTCGAAGAAAATGGGCCCACGATCTTGATGTCATCATAATTGGCCTGCGAAAATATGCAATTTCTTGCAACACAATCAATGAATACATTGAACTAAATTTTATGACAAAATATGGGTTACGCATAGTAATTACCACAAACAAAACTGTTTTCCTAACTATACTACGGACGAATATTCTGGGTGTTCATGACAGATGAACTCAATTACCAAAGGACCTTGATCAAATCTTTTTCTGTCTTTCTTTCACAGACTCCTGAACATTAGCATTAATTCATGAACATTAAGTGCGAATCCTATACAGTGTTTCTGAAAGCGGAAACGCGACCGCTCTTATGAATTGTTATATATATGAATGTCACGATCAATTCGATAATTCATATACAATATGAATTCATCTATGAGCACGTAATACCACACAATATAATTGTAATCAAAGTACCACACATTAATACCATGAATGGTTTGAAGCGATAAATATGTAAATAGTGTATCATGTTAATATGTCAAGTACCGTACACTTATATGGTAAGCGATGATCTTTATTCATCTTTCAACATTAATGTAATTTTAAAATGATATTACAACCCATATTTAACCCGAATTAATTTCCATATGATCCCTTATCTTTGTTCAAGCGATATCAACATTCACCTTTGTGTTCACGTTTAAAGGTCACCAAGCGTCGAAACGTTACACTGCGGGTCACCATTTTGAACTAGGCTAGTTTGCGCGCACTGCATATTACGGATTTACTCTGCAGTACGCACCGCACGTGAGATGGCGCCGTGCGTCTGATATACGACACAACTACCTTTAAATTCAGACTATCCCATCTCTTCCTCTCGTAGTGTTATTCCATTATCATGCTCCATTAGTTGAAAACATTCCGATGATGAGAATATTAACTAATTGAAAAGAATTTTATTGCAATGTGTAGCAATAGACTATAATCGGTTTCAAAAGGTTATGCTATATAGAACATTTTTTTGTTGTAAAGAAACGCCAAGTACCATTTTTTTTTGTTTATTAATTTAGGTGTCAGATTTCCTTATAACGATCCGGTGAACATTTTGAGAACATATTTTAGGAACTAGGAAGAACTTAAACTATTATTTCGAACTCGATGGTATCTTTGAAAGGAAAAAATACTCATTCCTTCGGTAACCAGGAATGTTGTTTATAGAAGGAAGGCTGCTAAATTAACATCCCATACATGCATGCTATAACAGGATAGTGATAACGAATATGCATGTTAACACATCCAAGTTGGTATTAACTCACATACCATGTTATCTTATTAGTGATAATTGCAAAATTTAAGACTACGTGGAAATGGATTTACATATTGATTTCACGAAGGGCGTTAAAACAAACTGGTCTATACATTTAATAATGTTTTATGTTATTGTTCTAACAATTGATATCCCTTGTAACAATATTTTCTTTCTGTATTTGACCGCACTTGATGAGATGCAGATGAGAAGATGTTGCGTTTTCGTGGTACTTTTAACCTCAAGTATCACCACCGAAACAAAATCGAAAACATCAACTTGATTTCTAACTAAAATTGGGGATAAAAGAATACAATTAATTTGTGCATAAACGATATAGCAGGAACACAATTCACAATCGTATTGATCTTTATAGCATTTTATTCTTAGTGAACAAGGATAATAAAAGAACAACTGATTTAGATTAGAACCTTTTCGAATAGCAGCTACTGAAAAGTAAGAGAGACCTCACAAGTGTGTCGTTAAACTGTATGATTGTGTTTTTATTCCATACATTGTACAGACACTTACGCAACCATATACACGGTATCATGCGCCCTGTGTGCCCACTATCGATTAATGCATGGGGGTTAAATTAACCATTTTACCACCGAATGTGTCCCCGATGTTTGTCGGTTCTTAGAAAATTACAAATTCATCTTTGTGTTAGAAAAATTTTGAATTGATTCCTTAACCAAACTAAGCTCGTGGGGTGTCCCTGAAGAGATTTCGTTCTCTGAGAAAAAATATATGAGGGCGAATGCTCGACCTCAAATTATGCTACAGGCCGTCCTTATAATTCGCTCGGATGTGAACTTGTTTTGAGAAGAAAAGAAAGCCATTTTATTCACAACGAACCGGGAAAATAAATTCGAACTGAAGAAATTTAATGTAAAGCAACACGTCCAATAACTTGAGAAACTCGTCTAATCAAATTTGAAATAAACCGTAAGAACTTGTCCTCGAGAGCTAGAGCAATTGCGTATGCCCCAAAGTATTCCACGGTGTAAATTCGAGGTTATGTGAACGAACACAGAAACAAACAAAAGACAAACTTTTAAATTATCCTGGATAGGTGAGAAATGTTTTCACGAGCTAGGTTTTTTTTTTCGTCTTTGCCAAGTTTTTCGCAAGTGAGCTGTTTCAACGCAAATTTGATAGATTGAAGGAAAAGTGTGACTTTACTATGTCCAGTGTTCAATATATTGTTGCCATTGTGGTTTTCTTGATCTTGTTGTTAACGTTTGGCCTTGGTTTAAACTTATGCATTTATTGTGACCCATTGTTCTAAAATTTCTTGAACATCTGCATTTGTATTCAAGAATATAAAGACAGTTTGTTACATGTTCGTATGTGTTATGTGTCGTTTAATTGTTAGTGTTCTAATTGTACTCAATGTATATTTTAACAATAAATACAGAATTATACTAATCAATTTGTGAAAGTTTGAAAGGAAACATTCACTGTTTATCTAGTGAGCTCATATTTCATCACCGAATACTGATGGCCAGCCGTAGATTTGTTGCAGTAATAATCGTCCGTTTGACGAATTCCGTACGTGTATTCAGACGGTACAGTATTTGTGCGCGCTCAGCCCAACGACTGGTCGTGCTGCCTAAAGTGTCGGCTTCTCCGCAGGCCCGAGTTCGTTATCGCGTGGCGCGCCACCGGCCACGGTCGGGCGTGTTCAAGTACGACCACTGTACGTTAATCCAAAAGCGTTGACTAACGCTTTTGAAATAATTAAATGCTGGCACATAAGGCGTCGCCTATCTCCGATTCGTTAGCCCTAGGCCACACGTCTACTAAATGTAGAGGTAGCTACAGAAGGGGGCCAGTCTTCTGGTAACTCGTGTGATTAACTTTCCCTTCTCCATTCTATAAATGCCGAGCGCCTGGCTAGAAGGCAGAAGGTACCATTTTAAAAGTCTTTGGTATGACCCGGTCTGGATTTGAACCAGGGACCTCCCATGCATGAGGCGGACACTCTAACCGCTAAGCCACCATGCTCAGTTAGGATGAGCTTTAAACGAAATTAAAAACCAAATGCAACATTATGGTACCAATAAGGAAGGCGTCACGATACTTGTTATTATTAGTATTATTATCATCATTTGTTATTTGTTATTTATTTATTTATCTATGAATGTATTTCTTTCATTTTATTTTATTTTTTTATTTATTTATTTATTTTTATTTTTATTTATCTATTTATTATTATTATTATTAATTTTTTTAAAATTTTTTATTTATTATTATTATTATTTTTTTTTTTTTTTTTTGGGGGGGGTATTTTTTAAATATCTTGTTTTTGTCCTTATAAAATACGACTGTGCATTTCTTTAACTGAGCACCCTCCCGTTCATTGACATATTCCTAGATTCCCCAATCTTGCCCATCGATCACAGACATCTAATCGTGTTTCATCCTTCCCGATAAGGACCTCAGAATAAGGATTGAAATTCATCGCCAGTCTTTAATTAACTTAGATTAACAGGCATTTGTATTCCCGTTAGAAATTATCCCCTTAAAGGGATCCTTAAAGGACACGATGACTGTCGAGCAAATTTTGCTCATTAACGAACGTACAAGGAATTCACCTGGATACGTTTGTGGTCCAGTCCTGAGAGCGCCATCAATATTTGACGAATGAGAGACTTTAATAACATTGTATTGGAGATTCATGCAGTACAATATTTAGGGAGCAAAAACAAAGGGGGAAGAACGGGTCGATAGGAAGAAATGAATAAAGGTCGGTTCCGCTCTCCAATAAATAATCCGCGGTCATGCGACTTTAGGCTGATATGAAGGTTATAGAGGAGTTACTAATATTGCTTTAATTCAATATTCACCCTACAGCACAAAACAAAAGCGGATTTATATTACTACCTCCCTTTCTACCATAATCATTTTTTATCACCACTGGAAGCTGATTGCAAATTAAGATGGAGACGACATTTTAGTACCATATTTTCTGTTTTTATCCTACAGCGCAAACTAAATGCGGATTTAAAGAGACGAATTCTTCCTTTTAGCTTCATTCGCATCGTCACAGGCGCAAGATGTAAGTTTATGCCCAACGGCTTTTAAATTAACTCTTTTCCTCCCATTAATTGAAACTTGTGCAATGCTAGAGCACGTTGCGGACATTTCTTGTACGCGATTGGTTAAATCGCGACGGCCAATCGGTGTAAATGACAAGATATAGAAGCGGAACCTGGTAGGCGGCGAGATTGGAGGCGAGCGAGGCAATTGTTCATCTTTCCAACAAGCAAGACTCAATCTGCGGTCAATCCCAGTGGGAGTTTTGGCGGGAAAAGCCAAGCTTGGCGCGAAAGCTCGGAAGGACATGACATGTAGCCGCCTGCAAATCCTATTTACGATAGGGAATCTCTAGACGATCCAATCGCCGCAAGTGGTCAAGTCCTTCATTATAAATACATTTCCCGATCAAGTATAAACATATCTGAGGAATAAAATTACTATAATATAATATCCAATCGAGCTCAAGAAATATCCAAGGCTTGTCGACCGGAACAAAATGGTTGATGATGAGAAAAAAAAAAAAAAAACCTTTCAATGCATGGAAAGCCAAGCTGGCGTAAGTGATTTCTTTTCAGCATTGAATGAATGCAATTTGGAGATCGGTACAATGGATGCTATCAAAATCGTTTAACCATGATAAGCTTTTGAATTAGAAATTATGGTGATGCTTTCTGAATATACTTAAATGCTTAAAGTGATGCTTAAGCAATTTAGTAATAAAGGAAACCGCTGAAAAACAGAACACTGTAACATTTTTGTTTTCTATGTGAGACATTTCTCATTGGAACTGCTCATACAATAAACAAATATAATTATATGTGATGCTATTTATCATTATTCATATTTTATAAAGAAATACATGTAAGTTTCTGTATTACTTAGGATACACTTTGAATTCGATTTAGTGTATTCGCATTAAAATCAAAGAAAATGATTACAGTGGCACCTCGTTCAAAAACAGAATTTCCGAAAATGTTCGAGTGCATTGTTGCGAATTTTTCTATCCCTAATGAAGACGAATTAGTCTTAAGTCATACTAATATAAGTCATTATGATGATACATGACTACAGACGATCCGAGGGTAAGGTAATTGATAATACAGTTTATTAGGCAACGGAGACAGAAATAATCTGCCTGAAGAACTACCATTCAAACTTGCGCTCTTCTGACTCCCAAAGGGATCTAGTATTACATTGCCCAAGTCATACAAACTTACAAGAACTCTGGTGCTTCTTCAGTATACATAATTGTAATTGCATCACAAATAGAAGTGTTGGATAGCTTTCGGTTTTCCAGAGTTCTGAAGATAACTATGAATAAAGAGTTCGGATTTATCATCGTGAAGTGTATTAACTATAACTCCATAAAGACAGTGCAATGGGTAAGAGAATATCGCTTTGTATTTTCGCTCATCACTCGATCATAATTTATATAAATTTAACATGGAATGTTCACACCCTAATTTCATGTCACATAATGATACATTTAAACGACTATTTGCAAGTTTTGCACATGTCAGCACAGTGTTTCTAGATCCCGATACACATTTCTGTATCAACATTATACCCAATACTAGTGTACGTATATCATAAAGGAAACGAATTATCCTTCATTCGGTCTTGCGTCCTTTTGACTTCCATATACCACGATAGCAAAGTTCATTCACACATGACATTCGCCAATATTATGGATGAAGCTAAGACGAATTGACAGTAATTGTTGACAATGAAAAAGGCAGCGGGAAAGGGGAAGGGCAAAATAGTTCTGAAATGGCCAACGTTCTGGCCAAAATTTATTATAAACATCTTGGTTTGTATTCGAGGAAAGGCACCTCATAATATATCCGGGCATAAAAACATCATTTTCATTTTTCTGTTAGGATTAACTCATGTCTTTCGGGGTGCTTTGGTACGCCGTGCAAAAGGTTGATATGGTGATGAAGACTAACATACTATATAACGTTAAGTTTACCAATAATCGTTTGTTTTTGTTTTGAGTGTGTTTCGTACAACTTATTTCAATTAGATTCATGTTCAATATATTTTATTTTATAAAATAATTGTGTATGTATCACAATTTAAATTTGTAAATGGCATTTAACTATGCTGACTAGGGTGTCAAATGCACATGAAAAATAAGAGGAAAATATTTTGATGAAAAAAAACCACCGATTTGTATTAGCTTTAAGACCTTGTAAATATTTGTATTTCTACACACAGTCATAGTTTGCGTAGCTTCATAATTATGATATTCCTACACTTGTTCGTTTTATAACCTCTGGTGTGGAATTGTTATTTCTGATGATACTGTATGTCATTCCGTATATAAAGGAATAATAGTTGCTATAATAATGTTTGTGTTCTATTTTTACTAAATACAAATACTGGTACTTACTAAAACAAACAAGATACATAATTACATAGGAACGTGCTCACAAACCAACTATTGTGTGTTTTGAATTGCAAAGGGAGACAACACATTTGATGCCCGAAATAGTACAGAAAATCAGAGTCGAAAGTAAAATGCCTCGGTATATAAATCCGAGAACATAAATGTATTGATAAAACATAATGGGATTGCGTGCGTGATTGTAAATGTAATGAATTATAAAAATAATAGTTCCTGATGATAAAAGTACATTTCATGGTAAACCTCACACCTCACAGGCGACAGGAAACAGCGAAAACTTCTTACGTGCATTTGCAAATGTTTTCTCCTGTCCGCAAATACCATTCCAGGTGAAAGGGACTAATATGAATCTGATTTGCTTGGTAAAACAGAACGTGCCGTTCCCTTGGACGAGATGGTTTACACAATTATAGTAATGCAGCTTTTTGGGTGGGCTAATTATAATGTATTGACATTTTGCATCCTACTTTGGGATTGATTTTTCTGGTAAATCAGCAAAACTGTCCGATACCTCTTCTTCAGAAAGAGATTTTCAGCCCTTTTTGGTTTATGGGTAATAGCCAAGTATTCTCTATCTCTCTCAGTTTAAAATCAATTTTACGTGTTTTAGTCCTTGGCGCAATTCCGGCCGGACTATTTTCGATTAGTTTTGGCTCTAAATTGGCAGCTGCTACCAGTCTTCTGCACGCCATGTCCCATGTGAAACACTTCTGTTCCGTCGCGCTTTTTGCTATCATACCTCAACATCTCCAATCCAAGTCGAACTGATTGAGCTCTAATACTTAACCTAGTATTATGAAAACATGAGAAAGGGGTTTACTAATAGTGTATACTACCAACAATGTCGCACATACAGTCCTGTGTACAAACAGACTTACGTACAACTACACACGTACAACTACACACATACGCTCACGCACACACGACCACATACATACACACAAAAAACAACACAAACACTTACGCACACAGACATCCACACATACACTCATGCACACCCACATACACGCGCACACACACACACACACACACACACACACACACACACACACATACACAAATAACCACACATACACTCAAACACTCACAAACATACGCACAAGCATACAAACACACACACACACACACACACACACACACACACACACACACACTCACACATATTAGTACAGTATACTAACATATTCTTGTATAATTGTTTCACATCTTAAGTAGATCAATCAGAAGTTAATGCTAATTACTATTAAATATAAATCGATGTTTCTATAGGGAATAACATCCGTGTAGTTGTTCACTATCAATATGATTTTATTGTTCCAAATTGCTTATCATTTTGGAGAAGATTTAAAATAGCAGCATTTTACGCAAATATTCTTAAAATCGAGCATTGTAAACAAACCTAAACAAAAAATCTTAATCATCATCTGAAATGTGAATAATGTTGTTAGCCACAGCAGCTATTAACAGATCTAATAATCAATACCCATTGTAACTTCGTCCATTCATATTGAAATGTTCAATAAGCCTTTACTAAATGCGATTTACTATTAGTCGCCTTGTAAAATTTGGATATATTTTCAGGAAAAAAAATCACTATTTATTGCGAGGTGCATCGTTTCCCTTCTGGTTAGATAGTAAGAATTACATTTTTAACATAACAGTATGGGGGCAAAGTTCAACACAGGATTGATCCTACATAAACTGATAAAGTGTGTGGATGAGCTCTATTCTGTCTAGGATAAATGCGTGACGAGCGTGCGTCCTACCTTCTCCCTTGTCCATATAACAACGTCATGTTTCTAGTATATGGACATGAAATGGCTATAGCCCAAGACTCTGGTCACCTCGGTCATTAAAGGTACAGGCCGGCTTCGAGCCCCCAGGGCCAGGTTTAATCATCGGCGATTATGCGATTACAGCAGAGTAATTAAGTTAACATTACTATTGTTTGCTCTGTCCAGTCCTGACGTAATTATGCTACACTATATTCACAATGTGGCCAGTGCTAGAAAATCTAACAACACGAACATGTTTTGTTGAATTTAGTACTCCAACTAAGAAAGAGGTTAATGTTGGTATTTTTGTCATAAAATGGCGATGTGCACATGCACGTACGACAGTAAGGTGCATCAATCTGTTTATTCGGGCAAGGATGGTATTGTCATGCCATAATTACCGAAATAACGTTATAAATGACATACTCCATGCTCTGTATACCATCGTACTTAACTCTTCCATTGACACGTGGGGCACAATAGTCGATACATGTAATATTTTGACAGTGATTTGGCATCGTGTTAAAGGCGAACGTTAAGACAACAGCTGTTTTGGAGACATCTATGTTTTATGATCTAGAAGATATAGGAGTACAAGTAGGGACAGCATTATGCTTAAGAATGACCATGAAGTAACTGAAATTCTTCGATGACGATAATCAAATAAAATCAACGCACAACATAATATCCACAGTCATGCAGCTCGCATTCCTTTTTAGAATGACTTCTTAATATCGGGTCTATGTATATCAATGACCTAGATTATGTGTAACGAAACATTATATGCACATAAAATCATCTCTGAGAAGGATGCCACACGAACATAAAGCATGCTTGTGATATTATGTGCTTTTTAGAATGACCCCATACAGTCTAGGATATAATTATGAAACACAGCCGGCCTAAATTGGTTCTTCTGGCGACAACTCGTCATACGGACGATTTATTTTTGGAAACAGATGAGCAGATGAGTGAAGCGTTTTTCTTACATAATATGAAATTCACATTATGCAATTTATTGCTCTAACCTCGTGATGCAGTTGTCATGTAGTGAGCGAAAGAATTCTGCAATTATTTTTAATGCATTTTGTTTATACGACTGGCAAAGTAAGAAGAACGTTAATGCGTGATATACGGGATAACAGATTGGGTAGTCCTGGCCACGTTAAGGGCGATTTGATTTTGGAATAACACACATTTCCGTTTGAACTCCAAAAAACATCCTAAAGTCAACCGGTACGATTCTTTGTAGAAGTTACATGATGGTTATTCACACGAGTTAAGGGGGAAACTGTATAATTAAGTCTCATTCAACCTGATTAAAGCTACGGAGAGACAGTTTTTACATATGTTTGGTGTGCCATTAACCAATGTATGCGATCACATTGTGATACAACTACTAGTCGATGGTAGCCGATGATAGATATGAAATTATGTTTATTATCAGTATTCAGCAGTGTGTTTTTTTTCTCTCGACGGAATATAACAAACCGGCTCTACATATATTACAATAGTTAACCCTAGAGGGAAATGCTTTGCATGTGCAATTGTTTCCTTTAACCTCTCGTGGAATCAAGAACACAACTATATACAGTATAATAATAGGCGTAAAAAAATCCAATTAGTTGAGGGGAGTCACGGTTTATGTTAAGGATATACTGTAAGCCTCTTGAGTATTAACGAATTACATACGATTACTGGCCAGTGGCGTATAACCAATACATTATCGGGCCATGGGCGTAGCTCCAGCCGACTTAACTCATGCATACCCATATACAAATGTAATGACATCAATTGACACACTTCCTATTATTTAAAGTACACAATGCTCAGTTATTGGTTAAACGGCATACAATGTATTCCTCCATGTACGTGTTTGTCTGCAAGACGTGAAGTTAGTTAATATTGGATTTATGGACCGGGTCGATAATCCTAAATCTGGTATTGTTATGAGTAAGCAGAGACACAATGGATGCTGAATAAGCACGCAGGGTGTCATAGTCATTCCATTTTATATCACTGTCTAAAATTAAGTTATGTAACACATTCATTGATAATGATAATGGCTACTTGATAACTAACCCTTT
>JAUELG010286990.1:2135-15336 GCA_031471515.1 Dendraster excentricus | reverse complement strand
ACCCTGACCCGACTTGGTCGAACCTTACCCGGCTGTTGTCAGGATGTTACCGCGACTGGACCTTTTTAATACGATCGGGGTAGAACTCTACCCTAGTAACGTCTAGACGTTACCTCGACTATTTTCCCCAATTAAAAAGGGGTATTAGAGAATGTGCAGACGAGATATGGAGCCCCCTCCTGAATTTGGCGATCTCGATTTAAAAAGTGTTGATACATGGGGCACACCAGGTTCCCGTATACTGAAATAATGTTGATACTGAAATAATGCACTCTGAAATAATGCGCTCTTAACTATGTTTTGCATTTGACTCCTTGCAAATAAATTGGGGCTCTTTTTTATGTTCAGTGCTCTTTATTGCATTTCAGGGGCAAGTTCGGGGTCTGCTCACTTGTCATAAGGACAGCTATTCATAATAGCCTGTAAACTTCCTTTACCTTGAGCACTTATGAATAGTGACCCCCTTTTTGTTTTATGAATAGCTGTCCTTCATGTATAGGAAGTTACACATTATGAATAGCGGTCCTTATGACTAGCAGCCCTTATGAGTAGAGAGGTTACCCCACAAATTTGCTTTCAGCTGCAATGTTTTTTCCCCATTGATATCGATGCATAGCTATCTACTGCAGATTGTAACTTTGTGGATTTTTTCTTCTTTCCAATTTGTATCCATGAGATGATAAAAAATAAATAAGATTGACATTTTAAATGTTATTGGAAAATCACCTACCATGTGTAAGAAAGCATTAGAAAACACAACTTCATATGAACAAAAGGAATACATCATAACTTGAACGTTAATGTAAAGATTTTACAAAAACTGCTTTGCAATCTCTCGCGCTCTGAGTCTGTTTGTGAAGCATATTATCGCATAAATGAACGTCACTCACAGTGCATACAAAAATATATGTGTTATCAATCAGTTTTCCTGTGAACAGATTTTAGAGCGCAATATATATGGATTTATATGCCACAGACATTGGGGATACAGATTGTTTGCGCATTGACATCTTGGCGATATGTTCCGACTGATTTCTTGTGTTGTATACCAATCAAGGTGACATGCAGCTTGCTATCTGTGTCAAAAGTTCACCGCAAGCATAGCCACAGTGACATTTGCCGTCTAAGGCATCTTTAGTTCTGTCCATAAAATAATCGTGTGGTGAGATGTAGAAAGGTGCGAAGACACTTTTTGTGTACTTAGGAGATGATCATGTATATTAAAGTTTTTGAGCCCGATTTTAAAGCTATCTTTTATTTTTTGAGGAATATTTCTAAAATTAGAAGTACAGTCACGCCTGTGTACATTGACCACCTGAACAGGGGAAAAACGAACAGTGGCAACTGTAGACAGGTGACCTCTAAAGACAAGTTCAATAACAGTTGTTCACTCTTTAGGGGATCACTTTTAGTGGCCACTATAGTTAGGTTGGCTGCTACAGAGAGGTGGCCACTAATAGTCAGGATTTACTGTAATTTTGAATCACGTAAGGGTAGAAGGTCAGACTGAAAATATGGTATGCTGAACTCAAATGAAATTAGCCGAAAATCGGCTTAACACTCTCTTTTCAATCTCCATCAACGATATTTTCATCTCTCTCTTGTTCCCCTTGAGTTTTGTCTTGCAAGGTTATTTTTGGTGATGTTTATTAGACTCAAAGGTCCCATAGCCGTGCCCTTTCCAGTCTCCTTTAATTCATCCGCCCGTTCCGATGCCTCATCTATCATCAAGTATTCTACTTTTAGGGTAATAATAATATTAGTTTCAGCATTCATAGTGAGCTGTCTATCTAGGTGCACTATTCAGAGGCGCATTATTATTGTTATTATTGGTCATCAGGCGTAGTTCAAACTAATAATAATGTCAGCATTCATGGTAAGCTGTTTATCCAGATGCACTATTCCGAAGCACATTATTATTATCATTGGTCAACAGGCGTAGTTCAAACTAATAATAATGTCAGCATTCATAATATTGTTTATCTATGTGCGCTATTCAGAGGCGCATTATTATTTATTATTATCATTGGTCATCAGGCGTAGTTCAAAATAATACTAATATTAGCATTCATAATAAGCTGTCTATCTAGATGCACTATTCAGAGGGGCATTACTGTTATTATTATCATTGGTCATCAGGCATAGTTCAAACTCGTTCACTTGTGCACCATGCATACTTCCTGAGTGGCGTACTAACCTACGCAGCTACAGTACAGCTGAATAACTGGACAATTGCCCAATCCTCCACATTAAATTTTTTCTGTACTGTACTGTCTTACAATGTTGCTAAAAACCTTTGAATACTGTCTTATTTGTTAACACATACTGTTAAAAACTCCAAAATATCTTGAAATCATAACAAAAACATAATATGTGAAGTGATCTAGTCATCTCATCTTTCTTCTAGTCGATGTTATTTTTGGTGATGTTCATCAGACGCAAAGCTCCTCCAGTTGTTTATTTTCTGGTCTGCTGATCTTTCTGCCTATCATGTTCGGATGAAGTTGCGCGCCATTTCTCTCATAATGCTTGCTTCATCATCTCGAACAGTGGAGAAAAAAGCAACTTCATAGGTAAAAAGAGAAGAGCGTTTATTTTCTGGTCTGCTGATCTCACTGCCTATCATGTTCGGACGATGTTGCGCGCTATTTATCTCAATATCCGCTTCATCTTCTGGAACAGGGGAGAAAAAAAAGCAACATAGGTCGAGAGAGGAGTGCATGTATGTTTGTAAACAGCTAGGTTCACATTGTTTTGACCTTTACGAAACCATTGTGAAACACATTGTAACATATAGTAAAAATTATGATTTAAAAATTAAAACAAAAATGAAAATCAAATTGTCCCATAGTCTCTGTTTCACATAATATCATCCGATGATATGTTTTCACTCTATGGTCCATAATTCTGGCTTCGATGTTGTGAAGTGGAAACAAAATTATAGTCCATGCCCTGCTTTATTTACCCGTGTGAAACAAAGTTGAAATGCTTCCAATCATATTACAGAGAAAAGGATGATGGGAAAAAACTCGAGCATAATGTTCATGTCTGTTTTTTAACCTGTACAAAGCCTGGCAATGCAGCAAGTCATAATTACATGATGGTCGTTTCTCATTTTATATAACGCTTTTGAGAAACCATGCTTCAACACTTCTAAACATATATAAGTTACGGATGATTGGTTAAACAAATTATTACTTTTACTGTACAATATCATTTTGTTTATGCTTTGTTAGGTGAGGCATAACAATACAGCCAGTCATAATTATATAACGCTTTTGAGAAACCATGCTTCAACACTTCTAAACATATAAGTTACGGATGATTGGTTAAACAAATTATTACATTTACTGTACAATATCAATTTGTTTATGCTTTGTTAGGTGAGGCATAACAATACAGCCAGTCATAATTGCATAATGCTTCTTATTGCATATCAAGTCCCTATGATGTTTCACTCTACCGTCCAACCCTAATTCCTGCTACATCATATATATTATCGAGGGCAGAAAATTTTGCAGGAGTGGAAAAAGAAAAGAATTAAAACTGAGAATTGTATGTACATCATGCAGTGCCTTGTTCCTTTGACCTTTGTGTAGCCATGATGAAACACGTCTAAAGAAACAGGAAAGAATGATATAGAAAAACTCAATCATATCATGCGAGGTGATGCATGACCATACAGCCTGTCATAATCGCATAATGGTGGTTTCTTATTGCATATCACGTTCCGATGTTTCACTCTAGCGTCCATAATTCCCACTTCAAAACATTGAAGGGGAGAAGTGTGTCTGCGAAAAACAAAGGATAGAATTCAGATTGAGAAGTAAATGTATTTGTACTACTGCTTGTACCCTATTCTTATGATTATTTTGTGGAACCATGTATTGAAACATTTCTTAACATATAGAGAAAAGGTTGATTGTTCAAAACAAAAATTCAGGCATAGCAATTCCGCCAGTCATAATTGCATAATGGTGGTTTCCTATTGCAAATCATGTTCTGATGTTCCACTCTTCCGTCCGTAATTCCCGCTATCATTTTGAAGTGTAGACAAATGTCCCGGAGTAAGAAAGAATTCAAATGGAAAAATGTGTCTACACCCAGTGCATTGTTCCTTTGACCTTTGTGAAAAAATGTTGAAAGAGAAGAGAATGATACGACAAACTCAAGCCTAACTTACATGTATGTAAGTTCGAAAGTATGTAAGTTACAACCGGTCATAATTGCATAATGGTGGTTTCTCGTTGCAAATCATGTTCTGATGTTCCACTCTTGCGTCCGTAATTCCCGCTGCATCATTTTTAAAGGGAGACAAATGTACAGGAGTTCGGAAAGAAAGAATTCAAATTGAAAAGTGTGTTTACAGCCAGTGCATTGTTCTTTTGACCTTTGTGTACCATGTTGAAACATAGTACTACTAAAGAAACAGAGAAAAAAATGATAGGACATTCTCAAATATATCATTCAAGTGTGTTTGTTAGGTGAGGCATGACAATACAGCCAGTCATAATTGCAGAATTTTGGTTTCTTTATTGCATATATCACTTCCCGATATTGTGCCATTCTATCGTCCATAATTCACGCAAGTGCTAGTGTCGAGTGCTGCGTAATTGCACGATGCCTGTTTCATCTACTCTTTGATATTTCACTCTTCCGTCCGTAATTCCCACTACATCATTTTGAAGGGGAGAGAATGTTAGCGAGTAGGAAAGGAGAGAATCCAATTTGAGAAGTCTGTGAACAACCAGTGTCGTGATGTTTTGACCTTTGTAAAAAAACATGTTGAAACACAACTAAACGTTGAAACACAGATTTAATAAAAGGGTGATTCAACCATAACTGACCTGGATGTCTATGAGGAGAATCATGACAATTCAGCGGTTACAGCCAGTCATGATTGCGTAATGGTCGTTTCTTATTTCATATTACCTTTGTGAAACCATGCTGAAACACTTTTAACCCCATTCTCTACGAGATTCTGAAATCCCTGTCTACTGTACATATCCCACTTGGTGCCCGTAACAAACAGGTTAAACATCTAGATTCAAGGATCTTTGGAGAGGGAAAAAATGACTACAACTAAAGTAATATTTTGTTTGAAGTTTTGTGAGGTGAGGCATGTAATAATGGTGGTTTCTTATTACATATAGATCACATTCCGATGATGCCGTGCCGTTCTACCGTTCATAATTCAAGCAAGTGCTAGTGTCTTACCCTGCATAATTTGTATGATGTCTATTTTATATTTCATATCATCACCCATCCACCGCATGATGTTCTACTTGCTTGCCTATAATTCCTTCTCCATCATTTTGAAAGGGGGAAAATCCCAGGTTTTTGTACAGCCAGTAAATGCTTGACCTTTGTGAAACTGGGTTGAAATGATTGACGTTGAAGTTTGCACTGATATCAAAGAGACTAGAGAGAACTTGTATTGAAAAGTTTTTGTACAGCCAGCAAATGCTTGACTTATGTGAAACCTGGTTGAATTGATGTGTACAGTTTGCACTGATTTGTATCAATTTTAATGATAACAATTGATACAGTTATTAGTCGAAATTAGTATTATGAATATTTAATTGTTTTATTTATTCATTTATTTATTTATTTTTATTATTATTATTATTATTTTCTTTTTTTTTGGGGGGAGGAGTTTTAAAATGTTAACAAGGTCCCCAACAACAGACACCAGTTCAACTTATTTTCAGTGTTCTACGGCCTTTGGCCCCAAACAAACAAAAAACATTTATAACAAATTATGATCATTTTGGGTGCCTGAAATAATGGGCAAGTAGAATTTAGGATGAATCATATTTGGTGGCCCAAAGGTACTTTGCTGGGCTGTCAACCCACCACGCTAATTTTCCTGCTGTTGTACCAATCTCCCGGTTTCTCCCCCAAACAAAACAAAAACAATTTTGTTTCCCCTATGAACCCCCCCCCCCCCCGAGTAACTTTTTGAAGGGCAGGTGAGAGGAAAACAAATCTTCCTCCAAGCAGTTCCTCCAAGTTGACTTTGTAGTATACTTGGACCAGTGAGCCTGTGCTAATTTTAAACATTGTGTACATGCCAACCAAAAAAAAAATTTTTTTTTTCACGGGGCGTTTTTGAAAAAAAAAAAAAAACCGCCCTCGTGAAATTATTCGCGATGGTTATTTTCGGGTTCACGGGGGCTCTTTTTTTTAAACATCGTTTTCACCGCTCAGATGTGACCTATCCGATTATACCATGTTTGGTACGTTTCTGGCGCTTTCTGATAATGCAGAAGTTTTTTTTTTTAATTATAAAAAAAAATTTTGTGGCCCCTGTGCCCAAGGCTTACGATGGCAATTTTGGGCGTTTCGGGGGCAAATTGCCCGTTGGTTGGTACATGCTCTATTGCATGAACCAATAATGTTTACCCTTTGCGTCTTAAGATATTCAATTCCCCATGAAGAGTTAGTAGGTACACCAGCAGATCATATATATAAACATGTTTTGCATAGTATGTATAGTATTCTCCTTCGACCTGACTAGTTTCTGGACAAAGTCTGTAGTTGGTTTAAACCAACTGGTTCAAGAAAAACACTTGCAAGAACTATTGTTTTTGTTTGGTGAAGTCTAGATATTAATTACATGTGGACACACTGCTGCTTGAATAATTGTCTTATTTTTAAGCAATTATTGATGAATACAGAATTTCTGGCGTATGTAACACAGCCCTTCTACTTGAAATATTTATTGGACTTGCTAGGGTATGTTACGAGCATAGAAGATTGAGGTATCCTCGATTTGAATCAATCGTTGATAATTTATCTAAACAATCCTGTTGCAGCCGGGTAGGAAGAACATAAAGGGGGCTAAGGGCGATTTTGTCAATTATCGCAAAAATTTCCTCTTTGGTTCATGTTCATTCACACTAATGCAAGCACCATTAAAATCGCGAAAAATAGCACTCGCGAATTGTGAGATTTACTCCAAAATTAAAAAAATATTGGCGTTTACAGTAACGTGAAAAAATTTGTGGATATATCCATCAGATTTGGAAACCCCTTAAAATAAAAAATAAATAAATAAAATGAATTCCTGCATTGCGTTGCAAGTGTATGTAGGTCCTATGACTGGTTCTTTCATATTATTGAGCTCGTCATCACTTAGTACAAGAAGCAAATGTGTTAGTCTCTAATAGTGATACATTATCGATAACATGTCCGGACCTTGGTGGCATAATTCGTGTTGATCATTAATACTTTGTTTTATATAAACCTAACCATCACCTTGGAATGAAAGATGTAGATGCAAGTTTGGAGAGAGAGAGAATGAGGGTAAGGTGGTGATATCTAGAGAGAACTATGACCCAAGTTAAAATCTTACTGGCTCTTATCAGCATACAGTTGTGTAGCTTCTGACGACTAGGGCAATGAGATTAAGGGGTTTCAGGAACGAGCACTGTATAGGGTTTTCTAAATGTATGGCTCAATTGGTAGAGCATAGCTGGTCTAGCAATCCGGAGGTCTTGGGATTGAATCCAGTTGGAATCCCATTTTCTTTGCCCTCATTTAGTCTCAAAATATTTCTGGTCAGTTTCTCTATTAAATTCATCACTTCGGGGATGAGCACCATACTAGGGTTTTCTTTATAGCTCAGCTGGAAGAGCACTGGTCTAGCAATTTGGAGATCTCATGGGCCAAATCCTGTTAGAATCCCATTGTTTGTTGCCCTCATTTAGTCACGTTATATTTCTGGTCAGTTTCTCTAGATATGTTTGAATTAAAATTATATTTTGATAGTTATTAAAACTAATCATGGATCTTTTTTCTCCCTCTTTTATCTCTTTGCATGTTCTGCTCCAATGTGTCTCCTGCTGCTCATTGATTGTTCGGACTTGTAGGTAAGTGAATCTCTTTTTTTTTTCTAGACATACTTTTTGTTTTTTGTTTCTATAAATTTGTAAGAGATTGTGTTATTTGTCAATTTTGTCCTTCTATAACTCTAATATAATGTATGTTTGTATATTTCTATCTGTATGTAGACCTAAGAGGTGATTAATGTTTGTCTGTCTGTTTGTCCAATGTGTGTAAACTCCCTTTTCTGTTTACTTCAATATAAACTGTCCATCAAGCAAACATTACTTGCGGCTCTGTTCCACTGATCTAAATTACTTGCCAGAATCCAGACACCTGCACTTGATCTGGTCAGCGTCAGAAAGACATTAATAGAGGTTTATGCTAAATTGAGTAAGCCATAGCATCTTATAGAACATAGCTTCCCATCTGTTCCGCTGATCTAAATTACTTGCTAGAATCCCTCCACCTGCATTAATACAGTTAATACAGTTTTAGGCTAAATTGAGTCAGGTATATCTTCTTGCAGATTGGAGCTACTTGTATGTGATTCCAAATTGTCAGATAAATGCATTCCAATTTGTTTAAAATTATTGATCAACAATCGGAAAGAGCTACATTTTGTCGCTACAGGGCTCCCAAAATGTAAACGTGATTATCTCTCGAAAGAACAGAATGGGGACTTTTACATGTAGCTGCCTTTCTCTTTCTCAGCGGACGAATTTGTGTCCCCTCACTCGTCGTTGACGTCATTTTAGACGGTAAAACAAACATCAAAAACCCATTTAGAAAGACACTAGACCTAGATAAGTCGTGATTTGCAGCCGCAGAATTTAGGTTAATATTCCCCGGGTTCTACCCCCTCCCCCGCCCCAACAGACTCCTTTTACCGTGATAAGAAAACACCTGTCCAGTTGTATCGTTTGTTGGAGACGAATGTCATCATTTAAAGTACATTCGGTTGACATTTATGCATATAAATGGATCATGCATTTTCAATTTAATATTTCATTGGTCCAACTCAATGGAAAATGGTCTCACAGTTGATCCAACTCAATGGAAAATTGTCTTTGGTTCACTTATCATAGTAAAGAATGAACAAAAAATGATAATAATAACAAAAAAACATCTGAGTACAGAATACAGAGTTTCACATTTCTTGGATTGATCATACACATTTAATCTGTTACAGTATGTACATGTACTGTACGTGCAGAATTTGTATTCAGTCTGGTTTTTAATCAGCTTTCACTTTTAAAGCAAGTTTAATTAACTTATTCATTAAAATTGAGTGATGATCCATTTGTGTGATTAAAAAGTACTTACGGTACAGTGAGTAAATTACAATGGCTGTTAATTTGATATAAGTCATGGGTATTAATAAACAAAATGCATTACTTAGGGACCAAGATCATGGTATACATTTAAAACTGGGTGAGGTTGGATGATGGGATTACTTTGGCTCCAGTTTTCTCTTTTACATGATTTTTGTAATTGTCTAACCATTTAATCTCTTATCCCAATTCAGTAATTAAAATTTGGACGATAAAAGCCCCTGAGAACTTTGTCAAACACGTGAAAAAAGTGACATTTCCTTCTCAAATGTTCACTGATTTCTAGAAGTATCTACAAAGAAAAAAGCAAATGTTTAATCACAGGTGTTTGAAACGCTTGACCTAAATAGGAATGCTCTCTACCCTCCGCCACAGGGTTTCTGATGAGATTGCCCCATATTCTCTGTCATTCTAACCGCTTCCAGCTGTCTTCTATATTATCAATGTTCCCGTCTCATTAAATGAAGATTCATCTATCCCCAGGTATCTATCTATAGTAGATGGTGCATCACATGCCCAAAGCACATCAAATTGGCGTTACGGTGACTCAAAGAGATCTATCCAGTTTGCCTTAACGGATCAAATTTATTGCTAAAGAGCAGTAGAGACTAAAGAAACTAATCCCTGTTTTCGTTAAATCATCACCTCATGTGCCTGTCCTGCTGTGTAGCATTTATGCTGGATAAACATCTGCAATATGGTTTAATGAAGAAAAATACTGCTGAAAATTGCTTGTCTAATCTGTACCTAAAATCGTCGGTGAAATAAAATGAGTCAAATGAGCCTAGCTTTTAATCCCTGCAGATTTTTTGTCAGGGGCAAATCATAAAACCTCAGAAAAAAAAAAACATTTTGTCAGTATGAAATGTGTTGATTCTGAATCAGATTGGTACCGACTTAACTATCAGTAGGGGAATTTGGGGAACGAAAACTGAAGTTTGTAGGGCAGGTTTTTAGGCGAACGGCGAAAGGATTTGAGAAACAAAGTAATACTGCAACCCTAGGCACGATTGAAGGCCAATGTGGAAGAGGTCGTCCAGTGACCTCTTGGACGACTGACGATATCACAGGAGTGTCTCGGGAAGGAATGGAGGGTGTGACACACTTGGCAGAACCGCTTGTTTAGACCCCAGCAGAACTTTGCAGCACCACCAGATCGTGCTTGATGATGATGAAAGGGGGTATGAAGTTATTCAATCAGGGAAAAACATTTATATTTTTATTTTTGGGTACTCCATTTCGTAATTTTGTGGTAGCTTAGGGGCTACTTTTCCAACTTTTGGGGGCTGCTTTTATACTTTCTCTTATTTTCATATTTCATTGGGCTACCGTTTATTTCTCATGCCATTTAAGTAATCATCTGAAACAGAAGATAAGTATTTTCTTTGTTTTCTTTCTTTTTGGGAGGATCTTTTGGGCATTTAGGGGGCGAAATCTCCTGCCACCCCCGTGTGTTTTGCCTCCTGATTTCAATCCTAATGGGTAGGGGAAGGACTTGGAGGCAAGGTGTTAACTGCTCCGTGAACCCATTCCCAACTAGCAGGTGCAATGCCCTACTGACTATAATACTAGATGCACTCGGTTCCCAATGGCAATAAGTTAAATTGACAGCCGATACCAAATCCAGGATGTTGTTGGTGAGTGATGTATATCTGCCTACCGGGCATCATCCATTACAACATTTGTTGTCATTTTTTTTATATTTTTTACTTTTTTTTTTTTTTTACTTCAAATCCTAGACTTGAAGGTTGTGGATTTGGGCTATATTAATCAGAAGATGCCATCTACGTTTCTAAAAGAGACTGATGGATGCTTTGCTAGTAGGAATGTCCGCTGGAGACTACATGGCATTTGAGCTGGTTGATAGAGAAAAACAGAGAAGGGAGGAAAGAGGGATGGATATATAGAGGGAGGGGGAGTGAGGATGGGAGAAGGAGGGAGTGAGGGTGGAAGAGCCAATATATTTAAAAAGTGCATCTTTGGAGAGCAAAAACAAAAAGGAGGAGGGAGTGGTAACATGGTATTTTAGTTGAGTGATGGATTGAGCAAAACAGAGAAGAGGAAAAGAGAGAGGTGGATGGAGGGGTACAAAATAAAAAGACATGTAGAACAGAGAATGACAGCGAAAGGTGATATCATGGCATTTTATCGGAGCGATGGAGAAATAGAGGGAAGGGGAGAGAGGGTTTCGGTGGGAGAAAATAGGGAAAAGAAAATAAGGGAGAGAGAGAGAGGAGATACATCTACATTTGCACTCCCTGGGCAGCACTCTAACAAGGCATGATCTTGCAGGCGCACTCAGTGAGTGCTCTGATAACTGTAAGTTTCTAAAACTGAACTGTGAGAGAGGGTTTTGGGGGAGACAAATAGGGAAAAGAAAAGAAGGGAGAGAGAGGCAGAAAGGGGATATACATCTACATTTGCACTCCCTGGGTAGCACTCTAACAAGGCATGATCTTGCAGGCGCACTCAGTGAGTGCTCTGATAACTGAAACTGAATTGTGAGAGAGGGTTTTGGAGGGAGACAAATAAAGA
The DNA here is from genome assembly GCA_031471515.1 of Dendraster excentricus. Taxonomy (NCBI): domain Eukaryota; kingdom Metazoa; phylum Echinodermata; class Echinoidea; order Clypeasteroida; family Dendrasteridae; genus Dendraster; species Dendraster excentricus. The sequence continues at coordinate 3,640 of JAUELG010286990.1, read as the reverse complement.
ATAGAAAAGGAGGGAGAGAAAGAGGATAATATACATCTACATTTGCACTCCCTGGGAAGCACTCCAGCGAGGCATGATCTTGCAGGCGCACTCAGTGAGTGCTATGATAACTGTAACTGAATTAGAATCAACAGAAGATATGAACATGTTTTAGGGGAAAGCATGCCAGTGTTTGGAAATTGAATTTTTCTCTAAGTTGGACCTAAAAAGTATGAAAAGCTATTAATTTTTTTGAAAATTATTTTAAAAGTCCACCCTCAGAGGCGTTTCAACATTTTGTTTTAAATCCCTTATATTTGTATAAATCATCAAGGACCTTTCATGTTCTTTGTGTACAACTTATGAAAGTCTAAAAGAGTTCCATTTTTGCACTTCAAGGCTACAATGGCTTTCCATATGTTTAAATTTCAACTTAGTGTTAGGTGAAACTTAGGATATTTGGGAAACACTCACCTGGCTCGAGACTGAGGCCTTTGGCCTTGGCTGAATTCTTGGAAACTTTTTTTGCTAAGTATAACTTGTGAAAGAATGTTCATATCTCTAATAGTCTCTTGATGCATATTTGGACGTAGAAAATTCCCTAATTGTGGACTTTATTTTTTAGTTCATGTTATCTTTTTGTTTGATGCAGGATCAGTCCCTTATGAGTTCATCAGTCTTATTTTAAGAGTCTTCTGAAAATTTTAAAGAGACAATTTTTAGAAAAGGAGGGATAGAAATACAAGGAAATGTACAAAGAACTTATTAGGAAGATGACAGATATATACAATATTTTTTTTTCCAGAAAGTGCATGCATTATTTGAGTCAATACACATTCACAGCGATGTCGTGTATCTATAGATATAACTAGAACTAATTCCAAAGGTGTCCTTGGAGATTGATGTTAAGTAATGGGGGATTTTTGCTGCATTTTGCAAAAGAAGAGCTTATTTCCAAAAGAGGTTAGGTCCACTTTTTCAACTTTTGAGTAAAGCAGGTTTCTTTGTCAAACTTTGTACATGCCTATGGGAAAATGAAAATTGAACCTTCTATATTTTGATTTTGAGTGAGTAAATTGTCCTAAAATTTAGATTCTGCATATTTACATATCCTATTAATGTACTGATATCGCTAACTCGATTTTGATGAAAAAATAGATCTAACCCCTTTTGGAAATAAGCTCTTCAAATGTGCATTGTGTTCAGAGACCACTCAAACAGACTTTCCTCTTTCAAAGTGACCTTGTTTTACTGTGGTGTGTTTGAATGAATGCAACTTGAAGGATGCGAGAGAAGAAAAAAAGGCAAGAAAAAGAGGGGAAATTGGGTTAGCAAATGAAAAGAAAATTTGTTCAGTCTTCTTGTACTTGTCTCCTGTGATTGGATGTTGCAAAATGCTGCCTCCCCTGTCTGCGCTGAAACGGTGAGTCTGAATAGATCGGCACTGGAAGAAAACACATTCAAGGTTTGGAGAAGGGGAGGGGGCTGGGCTAAGGAGCTGCGGGGGGGGGGGGGGGGGGGGGGGG
>JAUELG010286989.1:10685-21642 GCA_031471515.1 Dendraster excentricus | reverse complement strand
TCCCAGACAGAACTTGTTTCAACATTTGGAAAACAGTAAGTGAAGTAGAAACATTTCTTAACATTGATACTTAGCGTTTGCAGTGTGTTGTTTGGAGTGATAATTTCTTAACTCATTCAGAAGTTCTGGGATCATAGAGGGAACTGACCAAAATTAATTGATCAAATATTATGTTTGTGCAATTATGCAGGTAATACTGTGCATTTACCTAGTAAGTTAGTACATTAATGCAATAAAATAGAATTTACAAGAAAATGCAAGTATTCAGAAATTAATTTTTATATGTAAAATTCCTATAAGTCATTTACAAAATGAATGACTGAATAAAGCATGTACATGTATACCCGATGTTAAATTTCTAACAAATGATTTTCCGTTTCTTATCGGCTAAATATTATTTTCTGATGTCATGTGCGGATTGATTGTGAGTGTGTGTCTCTGGCCGGGGTAATAATAAAGTAAAGTGCTTAGAGATGCTTATCAATCATATCAGGCGCTATATAAATCGCTATTATAATTAGTAGTAGTAGTAGTAGTAATAGTAGTATTGTCATTGTTATTATTATTATTATTATTATTATTATTATTATTATTCTGACCAACAGAGAAAAGGACAAGTTGCCAACCCTGTTCAGCTTATTGCATCCTCTGGATGAACCAACCCCAGTTCTCTGCAGAAATGCCAGTAAGACTGTAATTTATTTATACAGGGAAGCCCCATTATAAATTGCTATCCTTTTCACCGCAATGCGATATTGCAGTAGTTAGACTCCATCTTTTAAATTAGAGGAATGTTATGGAACCTATCATTCCTGTTAACAATGTGCACAAGAATTTTGGAAGAGATAATTCTCTGACAAATTATCATGGTGTGTATACTATATTTCAGGTATTTGTGACTGCATAAATGTTTATCTTTTTCCACAAGAATCTATCTATATTATCCACACAGATAAATAAGACTAATCAAGTAACCATGTTAACTGATATAGGTCTGGCTTTTGAGATGTGTTGAAAGAAACTATGAGAATTGTATGTTGAGATCAAAAGAGGGCAAAGAAAAATGGGATTCCAATGGGAATTCACCGGTCTAGCAATCAGGAGGTCTCGGGTTTCAATCCCATTGGAATCGCATTTTTCTTTGCTCACTTTTAATCACAATATATTTATTGTCAGTTTCTCTATGTATTTGAATTACCATATTTAGAATTGTATCTTGTTTACTTTTATTGAGTTTGATTTGTATTGACAGGCAGTGGAAGTACCAAAGTGAGCTTTGTGACAGATCCTATGCAGCAGATTGTCTTTACAAGTTCTAAACCATCACTAGTCGTGACTTACGACCGGTCTATCGGAATCCACTGTGTCTGGGCACTGAGACGAGTCAAAGAAGAGGTATTGTACAGTGTACAGTTAACCAGTTCCTTACAAGTTTACGAAATCCCCCATAGATTTTGTACACAACCCACGCGATTCCCGTGGTCAAGGGGCTAATTACAGCTGGTCTAGCAGTGTTTCTATAAAAAATGAGTTAATACCAGCGCATTAATAAGCAGCATTGCTATCTAGAATTCTGAATTTAAGGACAAATTAAGAGATTAAAATCACAATATGGAATGTTACATTTTCATATTCTCATAGGCACATGTACAAAATTGGACAAAGAAACCTATTTTTTCCCAAATAAAAAAGTTGGTAGAGCTACTTTTGGAAATAAGCTCTTCATATAAAGATCACTATTCTTGATTTATAAGAAACATTTGACGAACATGTCTAGATAGAGATCACCTGTTAACTAAGACCAAGTTTTATGGCTCCCTTCAGTGGTCTTTGTAGACGGGTTTGACAATAGTAATCAGATCGTTTGTAATTAGTACAAGAACATAAATAAGACTAGGTTATATCACTAATGTCCAACATAGTAAATGTTCTCATTTATCAAATATCGACAGTTCGTTTAACGTGTTTAAGAATGTTTCCAGAAACAGATGTCCACTCTTTTGTTCTTGTTCATCCTAGACCTGTTCCAGCTTTCTCCCAACCTGTTTTTATGTAGTATTTGGCTTCATGTAACAGTAATGTACTTGTCATTTCCAGCCCAGACAAAGAATCTGCTAGATTTGATAGATCAGCTCTTACTTTGACTTATTTCATTACATTTGCCCTTATAATGGATAAGCAGTTTTCACCTTTCATCTTTTACATCTATTTGTTTCCAAAGTTACTCCAGCTGGGGCTTATTACAAATTTTTGATTGAATCAACCTTCTTTGGGTGAATAGCTACATTTGATTTAATGTTCCATTTATTAGTATATTTGAAATTAGTGATTTTGGAGCTGAATCTAAGTTTGTGTGTCATGTTTTGCATTGTAATGTTAGAACTTTAAGATATTCCTTGCCACGTTTCAGGAAGCCAACACAGCGGCCAAGCTCCTGGATGTCCTAGGGGGCTCCATCTCTCTCCACTCCCTCCATTCATCGGCAGCCAGCACCACTGGCCTGGGCGCCACCAGTCTGGGGGCAACGCCCAAGCACCACAGTGGGGGCTCCACGGGCAGCCTGCTGGCGGGGCTCAGCATGAGCGCCCAGTCAAGGCTCAGTATGTCCAGTGTATCCCCAGCAATGTCTCCCGCCCCAGGGTTCAGGGGCTACGCCCCCGGGGGCCGCACCCTGCCTTCTCCCCACCCAGGTGCAAGGCAACAGCAGAGTCCAGGCATGTCGCACTCTGCAATGAGGTAGGTGTCATTTTTTCATGTGTACATATGTTGAACATTTGATTTTAATACTTATAGGTAGAGACATTGAACAAAGATATTTTAATTGCAGGGCGGGGTTGGGATTTTGAACCAACCAACTCTGGCTTAATCCTATATGCCTACTTGGTCTTCCATGAATCTATTTACTCCCCACCTTATATAATTATAACTCCTTATCTTTCTTTTGATGGTTCTCAGCCGATCCTACTCTCCTGCGTGCAGTCTTCCATTCTCTACCCCTGGTGCAGGGCCCTACACCCCACGCTCGTCCTACCCTTGGACCCCCAACGAGTCCACCATGAACACAGCATGTGAGGATATCAGTGAGCCCCTCCTACCAGAACTGTGCCTAGAGCACTGCTGGACAGAGCCCCCTACAGCTCTAGGGTGAGTACTTTTTAACCTCTGACCTCTGACCTCAAATACATAATCTATTGTGCAATATATATAATATCTGTAGTGTGATTTTATAAAATAAATAAAAATATTGTTCTTTCATTTATCATATCAATATCATATCAATATCATATCATATCAATCATATAATTGTATATGTTCATGTTGTAGGGATGGTGTTCTGGGTCAAGCAAGCAAGGCCTTCTTGACCTCTGACCTCTGTGGTCAGGACTATCTGTGCTTCCTTTTGCCCAATCGACGTCAGCTGCGCTGCCTCAAGTTCAACTCCAGCAACGACTACTCCCAGCTCATCTTTGGGACCCTGTCATCCATTAGAGCCAAGGATGCAACTCCACTGGAGGTACAGACAGATTATGACAGTCTATATTTTGCCCTTAACCCCTTCACTATGAGACCTGAGTGGGTTGCGTACAAAGTCTATGTAGAATTCAGGAACTTGTAGGGAACAGGTTTATTGATTCTTATTCAATAAACAGATATACTTATGGTCGATAGGGAGTTCTCAGCAACCCCTTCATCTAGTCTACATTGAAAATGATGTGAAGATAATGCATATACATGTATGTAACATAAAATTCTTTCATAGTGAAGGAATGATTATATCTTCAGTGCCTTTTCTTTCATTCCTGGAAATATCACCCCATCGTTTTAGTGCACTGACTATTGATTAGTCCCAGGTAAAGCTCGAAGTTTCATATGCAGTGTAATATATGCTAAATTTATAAAATAATATCAAATATCCGTTATCCTCAGGGCTTGAACATGATGGTGGTGCTGGAAGGGAACGGAGGCCTTGCCGTCTACACAGGCACCGCCAAGGTGGCCAACATCCTGTTACCTGGCATATCACCGACTGTCATGACCAGTAGTGTGGGTCCCTCGGGGAGTACCATGCCACGCCCAAGCACCCCACTAGACAGCCCCTTCCTGACCTCATCGCGCCCTTCAAGTGTCTCACGCTCACTCACAGATGAGGTAAACGTTTATAATTAGAGATGTTGAAATCTGCATGCAAAGTTACTGGCCCTTATTCACATAGTAGGTTTGTACAAATCTTGGCTTAAACCATGGTTTACATCCATGGAATGCCAATTGTAAGCTGAGAGAATGTGTGCCATCAAATTTGTTTACAAGTAAGGAATGTACATTCTCTCTCCAGTTTACAATTGATATTCCATGGATGTAAACAGTGGTTTAGACCATGGTCTGTACAAACCTCCTTTGTGAATACGGGCCGTTGTGTTTGATCAATTTTATATGATAGGAATGAAAAATTGCAATTTATTGCCAACATCCTGTTGCCTTGTAAAATACAAACTGTCATGACATGTATTGTGGCGACCATGCCTCGCCCTAGCACCCTACTTCTTGACGTCATCATGTCCATCAAGTGTCTCACACTCACTCACAGATGAGGTATTTGTTTTATATTTGGATGATAAATCTGCATGAAAGCGTAACTTACATAGATTTATTAATGATTCTAAAATGATGGGAAGTTGTGGTAATTTAGCCATTTAAAAACCCATCAAGTGGCTCACACTCTCTAGCAGATGATGTAAAATTGTAAAATCATATGTGAAAAGTAGCATGTAATCAACCCGTTTTATTTTGAATGATAATTTTGAATGATAATTTTGAAACAACAGTAGACAAAAACTTATTGAAATTTATCTGTTAATTGATAATAGTAAATGAAACGTCATAAAGAGTAGCAACCAATTCAGCTTATAATTCTCTGTGAAATTCACATATCCAACATAATGTAGTATCCTTGACATACATTTACCTCCATTGGTTGTTGGTTCCACAAAACGGTACATTGGTAGGTTGATATTTTCTGTAGAATTAATCTTTTTCTCTGTACCGGTAGAACCAATTTGTGACAATTAATCTGGGGTTGTGGTAACTATATAGTATAGTTGCAATTAATAGAAGGGCTATTAAGTGAGCCTTTTATTGAAACCATTTTTTGGTATTATGATACTATTGTATACTTTTTATCCACCTTGTAGGTTGTTCTATTGTCGCCGGTGCCAGGTGAGACCGGCCACACAAAGCTCCAGGATTCGGCCTGCAGTGAAGACTTTGCCTCATCACACAGCACCATCGGTGGCCAGTATGTGGTCAGTCTCAGGGACCCGGTCAAGAACAGGTTCACAGTGGTCAGTATTAGAGTTGTCGCCGAGTCTTGGGTACCTGGGTCCTGCCAAAAAATTTCAAGTCCCGGCCACAAAATCGATAATCAATTTTCCGAAAAAAAAGGGAAGTCCCGTGATTGATCGCAAGAGCTTTCATGTTCATTCAAGTTTTAAAAATGTAGTGCAATCATGACAATAAATCATCTTCTGAAATACATCAAATTCTCCGGCTGACGTGACGTGGCAATTGTGTAATAAACAAATGGGTAAATTTTGGGTATCCGGGACTCACTCGAAAAATTACCGTGAGTCCCGGGTAGTAAATTCTCTCGAAGACGACAACTCTAGTCAGTATAATCAGTTACTTGCATCAACTTACAGGTAGCACTGGTTCGTCACCTGCTTAATCCGGTGCTAGATGCAAATACCAACCATTCATTCTTGGCATCTACAGTGGATATTTGATGCGCAAGTATGAATACAAACAGTGGCTTGCAAATGTCTTAGACATGTCTGTGTTCATATGATATGACCCCTATTGTGACGTAACGATGACTAAGTAAATGTGAGCGAGTAAGACCGTAATATACATGCACAACGTTGCGCTAGACAATAACGGTGTCTAGCATCACAATTATGCCAGGCTAGGCTGAGCCAAGACTGGTGCTGGACATGTCCATTCATACTCATGTATTGGTATGAATTGTCCGCAAGTCTTGCAACACAGTCTAGATCTGTGTCACTGTCGCCCTTCTCACAGTCTCCCCTAAACTCTTTCACAATGAGTCTAAGTTGAACTTAAATCCATGTTGAACCTAATTATGGAAAGCCATTTGTAGCCTTAGAATAAACATATTCAAAAGCAACGTTTTAAAAATCTTTCAACAATAAAATGTATGAATTACTTCAAGGCTTTTTTTTATAATGACAAATAAAACTGATCTTATCAAACTTTATGCCTTTTGAAAAGGACTGTTTTGTCAATTTTTCGGCTTGCCATAATTGTTAGATCCAACTTAGAGTTGATTTTAACTCTGCATCTTTGTGAAACAAAGAAAAATTGCTCAAATGAATGAATGCAAATGATTAACTTCAGACAGAATTTGCAATGTTTTCCACTTTTCAAGCAGTACAGTCTTGGGTTTGTCCCATGGCACTGTCTTTTCAGAGGTCTATGATATAATTTACTCATGTAACTAAGTCTTGGACACTACCATTCACTGGCTTGTGTACCAGAGTCTACATCAGTGTAACTATCACACTGTTTGATACCAGGAACCTTATCTTGAACAGATTTGCATTGATAATTTCTTATGAGAAACAAATACAAGTCAGAAGAATGTGATTTTCCCACTGTGAATATGTCTTCCATTGTTTTTCCTTTTGTCACTCCAATAATTTGTCATAAATTCACTTCCTTTCAAATTATTTGTGCAGGTGTTGTCTAATGGAAATATGATCAGAACATCCTTGCCTAAGATGTCAGTGTCTTCTACAGGTTTGTAGTAGATCCATCCCTTTCTTTATCAATCCAACAAGAAGTACAAACATGACTTGCATGGTAAAGTTATGACTATTAGTTTATAATGTAATGGTGCAGGTTTTAGTTACTTAAATTCAGTTTGACCAAAACTACTCTCTTTACCAGAACTCAACTATCTCTTTAAATCTGCATCAGTTTCCTTTACAGGTTTATAGTAGATCCATCCTCTCTTTATCAATCCTATAAGAAGTAAACAAAAAATATGCTATTATCTACCCTTCAAACTAGACAACTTAGACTGTACTGGGGAATATTATTATCACCATAAGAGGGAGTGATATAATGCCCTTCATGTTCGCCATGCATACTTCTTCAATTTTGAGGTGCACATTATCAGTTTTGGTACCCATTTATACTTCTACACCTTGGATGAAGTGTCTTTCTGAAAGACCTGTCCTGATTTAGCCAGTCTCATTACTTATAAAATTGCAACACAAACTCCATATCATAGTATACTGTTCGTCATTAGATTTTATGGGATTTTTTTTTTTTTTTTTTTGCCATGGTTGATATATTGGTATATTTTGTTTGATAGCAAAGACTATTGTCACATTATGTGTTTCATTCACATGATAATCAAAACAACTGTTATTAGGGCTCTAAAGCTTTCAAGACAAAATGGAAGTTGGACTTCCGGGATCTATGAATACAAGCATAAGATTATAAATCCAGTGTTATTATTGTATTTGATGTACATACCAATTTTACATTTTAATTTGTTTGATTTAATTTTCAATTGGTTTTCAAGTCAAAACACCATTGCACCTTGTGTGACTTTGGTTTGTTGGTTGTAAGAGTACATTAAATAACAATAATTATCGTAAACTGTTATTTTCTTATTTGATGTACATGTTCATACTGTTAGTAGTAATTGTATTTATTTTGTCAATTTTCTTTTCTGTGAAGTCAACCTTTGTTTGGAAGCAGTCAAGTTTTTTGATATGCATATGAAATTTTTATTTTTATTTTTTTAAATTTCATTTGTTAAGGTCGAGACAAAATTGCACTTCATGTGACTTGGGTTTATTGGTTCTAAGAGTATATTATTTTGAACTAATCCCACTGTTATTTTCCTATTTGATGTACATGTTCATACTATTTGTAGTAATTGTATATGTTATTTTTCCTTTCTCTGAAGTCAATCTGTGTCTGGAAGCAGTCAAGTATGTGTTGCCGCGAGATAAGGCAATCCAGTTCCTCAGTAGGTGGTACGCATCTAACAATGCTCCTGGCGAACAGCTCCACAGTCAGTCCGAGCTCATCAACTTCACTTCCTGTCTGCTAGGCCTGATGGGATACAACGTGCCACAGCTCAACTTGTTCATGCAGGTCCGAATAAATAGGAATCGTTTGATGCACACAAGATTTGTTTGATGAGTATCAAAGGGATCCAGTAATTTTATAAGATTTGTCAAAAAGTTGTATTTGAGACTTCAATCATATACCATCATTGTAAAATCTTATAAATGATATGAGATATTTTCATTGAAAAACAACAATGAACAAATGAACTTAATGTAAAAAAAAAAGTATCAGAATTCAGTACTATTAACAATTGAAGACTGTGACCAAAAAGCATTCTAAAACACTTATCAATTCAATGTCAATTATCTGAATGATAAGGGAAAAATTTGACAAATAAAATTCCCTTTACCATAAGCCAAACAACAAGATACATTATTTTTTCTCAAAATATATGGCTAAATAAATAGCTAAAGATAACTTTAAATAAATTATTATTGAAACAAATGTAAAAGTGAAAGTCAGAAATAAAGACCAAAGATAATTCTCCCAATTTCTGTTGTTCTAATTTTGACTTTGTTAGTTTCCTGTGAGTTTATCCATATGAGTACATCTTAAATCTTAAATATTTTCACATCCATGAACAAAACTATTCTGCAGGATTCCGATTCATCATCTTCACCGGGTGTAGCAGCCAAGAAACACAAGCCATCCGGATGGGATGAGGTGAGACATCTTTCATCGTTTCCGTCTTTCATATTCAGAATGTTACCCTTTCATTCCTTATTTGTAACATATTATCTACTACATTACCCTATTTTCAACAAATGAATATATGCATGTGCATGCTCTCTTAATACTAGTAAACGTACATAGATGCCCTGTTTACTAATTCCAATTGAAATTAAACATGTAAAAGTGCCAATTCTCTTTCAATAAAAAAGGATCTGCTTAATATACAGATCACCCTTTCTATATACCTTGTATTGTTTTTGCAGAAATGTTTTACTTTTCTCTATACCTGATGTTGAGTTTACAATATATAGTTATGTACTTTTGTCAGGACTGGGACTATCTCGTCTCTTCTGATTACCACAAGAAGATCAGCAACTCTCTGCCAAGGTTCAACAGACCTCAGGTAGTTTTGTCATCATCATCGGGCGCATCATCGATATCGTCTGCCATGTCATCCATGTCGGTTGACCCGGCAGGTAGCCAGGGGGTCAAATCCAAGCCCCTGGATAGTTCTGCCCTCCTGTTCCAACACATTCCAGGCTTGACGTTTGTTCTGCATTTGGTTTATGAGGTAAGGGTGCTTTACTTATACTGTTGTATGATTTCAGTAACAAAATGGTTAAAGACAAGACTATTTCAAAGAAAATAGAATGCTCCCCGACCACCCCCCTTGTACCCCCTACTCCCTCATTGATCCGACCAACGTAAGCCACTGCTTTTGTCCTTGACCTTAAAATTATATTTTGCCATTTTGGCTATATGTACGTATTGCGGGGGAAAGGGGAGAGGGTACATAGGGAAAAAAAAAAAAAATGAATTATTCACTCTCCTTTTTTGCAAATATTTATTTTCCCCATGTTTTTTCTTATGATCCATTTAGGAACTTCAACTCAACCGGCATACCAAGCAAGATCTGAAGGAGTTATCCCTTGTTCTTAGTGCTCTCACAAGGTTGGTTCAAGATACACATATATCAAGGGCTTAGAGCCACAAGGCCGTATCTGCATTTTTGACGAAATTGAGATTTCGTTATCAAAATGCTCAGAAAAATGTGAGGTTTTTCAGGGACCAAACCCTTATCTGCAGTAATTAAAAAAAAAAAAATTATGTTATTTTTTAAATATTTAATTTGTAAAATTGTTTACCGGTTACCCGTATCTGAAAATCTGAATCCGGTAACCGACCTCATGGTAGGATATCCGACGGATTACTGTTCCACTATACCCTTGCTTTTACCACTCTAGTAGTTACAATGTGTAGTAAATCTTCCATCTTGAAACTGCCTTCAAATCTTAATTCCTTGTTTTCTCAAAATGGCCAAAATGCAAATAAGGCCCACATGTGTGTAAGAGGACCAGTCTGCAGCGTGTGACTGCCCCGCGTTGCGTCCCTACGCAGAGCGCAAAGAGGTTTATTTTCGTGCCTTTTCGCACCCTTTTGCACCTATACAAGAGGACTTGTAGTTGATATCTGCTTTAAGAAGACTACTATCCTTGCTTCACGAGAAAGGATGTCACATAGTAATAACACCATCTACAGAGACAACCTTCCCTGTTTCACATGGATGGTCTTTATAGACAAGTTTGACTGTGTATGGTTACTAAGTAGAGTCAAACCTGCCTTAGTGGACACCTGTCTATAGCACTCAACCTGCCTATAGTGGGACCTAAAAGTGATGACTGCTAAGAACATAGGAGAGATCACCTGTCTGCAGTGGTCACTGTTCTTCTTTCCCTGTAATGAGTGGTCTTTATACACAGGTTTTACTGTATTGCTTTTCTTGATGATTTGCCCTGTGATTGCAGTGACCTTGAGTGGGGCCAGTATCAGGACTACTACCTGCGTAACCATGCCTCGCTGGTCAAGACTTTACCAAGCCAGAGGTTGACCCCAGGTAATGATAATAGATGATAATGATAATGATAATAATAATAATAATAATACAAATAGTGGCCTTCAGTGGGCCCAGTATCAGGACTACTACCTGCGCAACCATGCCACACTGGTCAAGACTTCACCAAGCCAGAGGTTGACCCCAGGTAATAATAATAGTAGCAATAATGATGATGAAGATGATGATGATGATGATTATGATGATGATGATGATGATGATGATGATGAT
>JAUELG010286989.1:0-10585 GCA_031471515.1 Dendraster excentricus | reverse complement strand
ATAATAGTAGCAATAATGATGATGAAGATGATGATGATGATGATTATGATGATGATGATGATGATGATGATGATGATTATGATAGTGAAGATGATGATGATGATGATGATGATGATGATGATAGTGATGATGATGATTATGATAGTGATGATGAAGATGATGATGATGATGGTGATGTTGGTGATGATGATGATGATGATGATGATGATAACACATAATATTTTTATAGCATTTCATACTGATGTATCTAAGTGCATTTCAAACAGAAAAAAAAGTATGGTGTGTGCCTGGAAAAATGTCAATACTAATATTTAAAGTATAAACGCTGTAAAAAAACCCAACCAGTTATGTAACGACAAAATGAAAAACTAAGAAATAAAAATATGATGTGTTTATGCTGCTCCTTCTTATTTACTTTTTATGGGGCTAGCATAAATATTTTTACATCATTCTATTTATGATTTATCTGTCCTTCAGTAGATGTTGAATTGAATGAGTTGATTTACTTCACAGATGCTATTTTCATATCATTATATTCATCTACATCTATGACAGATCTGAAGAAGTTCTTGCAGGTGCCCAGCTACTGGACCCCGACCCCACCAAGCATCTACCGCTACCTCTACAACTACATCAAGGGGGCCAAACAGACCCCCTACCCCTGCATGGCTGGCTTGTGTTCAAGGACATCACAAGTAATCAATGTAAGTCTGACTATGGGAACCTGGCAGGCCCTGTGTTAACTCTGCTTGGATTGCAAAATCTAATAAGGAAGACTTGCATATTGTTTGTATGATTCAGGTACTAAGCAATTGCCCCTTTTTATGTTTTACACCCCAATGTGGGCACACCAGTAGCTTGTGATGAATCAACTGGAAAAGAAACTTTATTATCTATATGAGTTATTGAAGTAATTGAGGAATTGAACTAAATTTCTCATATGAAGATATAATATCTAACAGTAATATTCAAAATAGTTTAATAGAGAGGTATTCATTTCAATGTAGAAGCATTTCATTCTACCTCCAGATGAATTAACTTGATTGATGCTTATCAAGTATTTATATCATTGTATATACTGGAGAGTACACAAATTCATGAAAACTTGAATGTTGAGTTACTTCAATCCTGATGAGTTGTTCTGATCTTTGTGTAGCTGTACACACTGTGCATGAGGGAAGGACCTCCTGATCTGGAAGGCAATACACGGGTGTGCAGGAGACAGTCTGTCAGTGGTAAGTTACACTGGACTCAAATCTCAACTTCTTAGTAATTTTCTTTTTCTCAGGTCACTTCACTAGTCTAGTCAAGTAGTTCACATAGGCTTGTGAGGCAGTTTCAATAAACTTTTAATATGAGGATTTTACTCATACTCATTTCATTTATCTACAATTTTATATTTATAGTTGCTTGATTTTACACATTAAAGTGGATTTGTATATTTTGTTGAAAATTGAATGCGTCAATTGATTAATCATTCAATTACTTCATTCAATCAATCAATCAATCAATGACGATCATTCAGTGTATATCTTCTTGGCCTTCCTATCTAGTAACGAAAGCCATCATTGAAACAATCTATGTTATCTTTAAATCTTTATTGCGTTCCATTTGTTTTTGCTAGCTGGTTTCCCAAGTGATACAACCTCCGACAGCGACCTGGGTACACTGCATGAGAAGCCCCCTGCCCAACGTACCGTGCTGTACATGAATCAGCTGGGCTACACCTTGGCTACCCTGGCTTCTCTCCCCAGTGGCATAGCCCTCCCTCTCCTTGAAGCCATCTCACAGGTCAGATTTTATCCATAACCCATTCTGGGGATCGTTGCATATAAAGAGTTGCCATTGTTTGCAAAGTTGTGATTAAAGGGATCTAATAACTTTGTTGACACGTGCAAAAAGTGGTTAATGGTTGAAGCAATGTATATTGTTGTTATCTTATGTTTATATGGTATTGTGTGAAAATTTCAAGTCAAATTGACATTGTATGGCCAAGTAATGAGCACAAATGCAAAGTGATATTCACTGTACATGAATCAGCTGGGCTACACCCTTGCCACCCTGGCCTCCCTGCCCAGTGGGGTAGCCCTCCCTCTCCTGGAAGCTATCTCACAGGTCAGATTCAGTGTTAACCCCTTCTAGGGAGCGTTGCTTTAAGAGCTGCTATCAATTGCAAAGTTGTGATTAATCGCAAGTCTGAAAATATACACATCTGAGCCAATCGGATTCGTGCTTTTAGGCTTCTTTTCCGCCTTGTTTCAATGAGTAAAAAAAAATGTGGTTTTAAGGAAAAACATAATATTTTCATGTTCAAAAGTAATGAAATACAGGTTACATCTTGGAAAGGGCCCAAAGATATTTTCATTTAATTTAATTTTGTGACACCACCATGTTTCAAAACTTGGAAATCAGTATAATTATTGTAATGATACAACTAAGTGTTATGATACAAACTGTACTGAAAATTTATTGGTCTACTGGACAATTAAATGCTAAATGAAATGAAGTACTGCAAGTTTATTATGTATTCTAAAGTGCCTAGAGATTATTTAATCTAAGGAACTGCATAAATCAAGAATATTTAAATTGACCTTGATCTTTACCATGAACTCCCACAGTGCCAGAATGACCCTCCCTCCGGCTGGCCACAGGGGGCCTACGATCTCCTGGGACGACAGGATCTCTCCAGCCAGGTCAAGTGGCTCAAGTCAGGCAAGAAACGGCACAGAACAAAGGTTAGTCATCTTTATTTGTGTCTACGAATAGATTTACCACCAGTAGTACATGTATCGTTTAATTAATGAATGAATTCATACAATCATACATCCATCAGTCCTTTCGTCCATCCACCCATCCATCCACCCATCCATCCATCCATCTATCCATTTATCCACCTTTCCATCCATCTATCCACCTATCTATCCATCCATCCATCCAAAGTCCATTAGCCATGTATTATATCTCTCCTTTAATTCCAATCTGACCTTCATATTTTGTATAAGTATTTGTATAGTAGGACTTGATTTTACTTCTGGACTTTGACTCCTTCTTTTCTCCAGACTCCAAATGTTTCAGCGAGCCGTGGGACTGGTGCCATGTCAACCAAGCAGGATGAGCGGGATGGCATGGAGCACCTTGACCAGTCCCTCCTCCGGCTACGCTTCCCGGATGACCTCAGGGTGCAGGAAGTCAGACGTCTTCTGCAGTCGTCCAAACCTGTCACCATAACACTGACACAGAAACCAGAGACCAGGTATGGTTTGTAATGCAAACAGTGGACACCAAATCTGACACTGGCGTATACAATTTTACACTGCTGTATACAATTTTACACTGGTTTATAAAATTTTACACTGGTTTATGAAATTTTGTGTACAGTCACCATAACACTGACACAAAAACTGGAGACCAAAGCTGACACTGGTGTTCCACAATTTTACACTGGTGTATGAAATTTTGTGAATAGTATATCTGTCACCATAACACTAACACATAAACCAGAAACCAGGTATGGTTTGCAATGCAAACAGTGGACACCAAACCTGACACTGGTTTATACAATTTTACACTGGTGTATGAAATTTTGTGTACAGAATACCTGTTAACATAACACTGACACAGAAACTGGAGACCAGTAATGCAAACAGTGCACACCAAATCTGACACTGGTGTTCTACAATTTTACTCTGCAGTATAAACAATTTTACACTGGTTTATGAAATTTTGTGTACAGTATATCTGTCACCATAACACTAACACAGAAACCAGAGAACTGGTATTGTACACCAAATCTGACACAGGTGTATACAATTTTACACTGCTTAATACAATTTTACACTGGTGTATACAATTTTGTGTACAGAATACCTGTCACCATAACACTGACACAGAAATCGGAGACCAGGTATGGTTTGTAATGCCAATAGTGGACACCAAATCTGACACTGGTGTATCAAATTTTGTGCACAGAATGCCTGTCACCTTAGCACTGACTCAGAAACTGGAGACAAGTTATGGCTCAAAATGCCAACAGTGGACAGTAATTTCATGTACAGATTAGCTTGTATTTATCTTGTTTTTACTTTTAATATTATACAAATATACAAGGACACTCGAGGATCTAGCTAAAACTATTCGCATTGAAGGAACATCAACATCTCCCGAGGGCCATCGGCCCGAGGGAGAATGGTACAATTTGATGTTCCTGAGTGTGAATAGTTTTAGCTTGTTCCGAGAAAGTCATTGTATATTTGTTTTATATCCTTCGCATAATCATAATCATCGCAAAAATATATGATTTCAATAAATTATAGACAAATATAAAGAAAAACAAAGCATTGATCATTAAATCATCACTGCACTGACAATGTTCTGTTTGTGACACTGACCCCCCCTCTGCGCAATAGTCCTAGTGCAGAGCGCGCATTGCGCTATCTTTCCATTCATGGTTACGCGCATTAACAAGTAATACGCGGCCAAATCCAAAACATGCGCATCAAATTATGAATAATTAACCCGCTCTACATACGTATACACACGTGTACATTACACATACACAGCTAGCGCAGTGCATGCATGCGCCTGTATCACCTGTATCACCACGAGCACAGAAGGACAACGACGCAAAATGTTTTGTATTTCTTTTTAAATAACTCTTTGGGTAGTCTCATCGAGCATCTTTCGCAAGCTAAAACATGACCTCTGCTCGCGGGGAAGTTTTATAACATGCATCTCTATAGGGAGGCGGGGGGTGGACATAGTACCTTTTTTCCCGGGAAAAAAGGGGTACTATGCGTGACGTCATCAATACAAAATGTACTATTTACCGGTAAACGTCTTTTCTAGTCAAAACTACTCTTTTTCTTCTTGTGTACACTCTTACTGCAACAATCTTACGATGAAGGATATAATAAATGCTATATATAGATGCTGTGTATGAATATCATTATTTCTACATAATTTTCTAATATTTCTGTCATCATCCCAGTGACCATGAGTTCATAGAGGAGCAGGAGCTACACCTGTTGATGGTATCCCAAAGGACCATGGCACTTCCTGTTGGCAGGTAGGCTCACACATCAGTGTGTATGTGTTTGTCTGTTTTGTTTTTTGTGTTTTAATCTTTTTATGATTCCATTTATCATAAGGTATTTCAAACATTATGTCCTTTCCTATGTTTATTTATTGTGTGTTATAAATGATATTCACCAGAAACATGTATTATTAATGGTTTGTTCATCCTCAATTTGTTAATGCTTTATACGAGACTAACACATCAAATATGTTCATAGATTGTGAATTATGATATATAAAATGGTCATAAATTTATGTTATTCAACTGTTCTTTAATGCCTATTCACATTCGTAATACTCAGTGCCTGGAAACTTTCCAGAGGCATCTGAAGACTTTCCTGTATACTCAAAGTTATCAATAGAATTTTATGTGTAAGTAGTTTGCCAAATTTTGTGAGAGATAATATTGTTGAATGTTTTAGTTTTGTTTGTAGTGTAAGCGCCTTGAGTAATTTGTTTAGATAAGTGCGCTATATAAATTTTAATATTATTATTATTATTATCAAATGAAATCTCTTCCTTGCTCTGTAGAGGGATGTTCACCCTGGGTACATCCAAAGCAGTAGTGACCGAGCCTCTTCATATACCAAAGCTGAATCTCACGGGAAAGGCACCACCAAGGTAGGTTTCTTATAATGTATATGCCAATATTTTTGCGTACAGATATTTTCGCAATTTTGGAGTAAATCTCACAATTCGCGAGTGCTATTTTTTGTGATTTTATAGTGGTATTATCGTTAGTGCGAATGGACATGAACCAAAGAAGAAATTTTTGCGATAATTGACTCGCGAAATTCGCGAAAATAAAACCACCGCTAAAATTACCACGTATTCAGTTGGTGATAAATAAATACTTTCTTGTGAATTTATGTAAAAAGTTTCACGTTAAAAACGTGATATCTGTATCAAAGCTCAACACTTGCAGTGGTCAGAGCTAACATTGATGTTGTGCCATCTAAAATTAGACAAGAAATACATAACTTCCTGACTGATTCAACAACTGTAACCACCTGTAAATGGTTTTCTCTATTTGGGGACGACCTTATTTTGGTTTGGCATATTTGATCAGGACACTGCCACAAGTTAATGATGGGCCAATTTCTAGCATTGGTCGAAATAAATGGAAATTTAATGTTATTCATGAATAAAGATTCATTGCATACAAGAAAACTAGAAACAATATCAAACTTGTATTGCTGTTTTGTATAATGCTACAATTTTATGATTAATATCACTATAATTATGTAACTTTGTTATTGATTTGAGCAGAAATAACACCATCAGCTTCCTGAACATTGATGTACCAGCGAACATGAACTCCTGGCCTCTCTTCCATAATGGAGTGGCAGCAGGCCTCAAGATAGCCAGAGATAGTCAGGTATGCACAAGAAATACAAATAAAAAAATCTAGTAACATTGTCAAAATATTACATTTTTAATAATAAGAACTCTAGCAATTCTCAAAAAAACCTACCATACTTAATTTGTGAGAGAATATCTTGTGATTTTGTTTCAATGATACAGAAATTGGCATGTAATCAACAAGTAATTCAGGACACTTAGAATAGAACGGCCCGCTGATTGGCCAATCAGGAGCTTACTCGCTCAAGCAGGATAGCGCATTGCATCTGACGTAGGGTATAAATTCCCTTTTTATTTTCTTACAGAGCATAGAGACATATGTGATATTCACATTATGAATACCATATTATTATTATTTGTATCACCTGACAAAGTGTTACAGCGGCGCACAAAATGTTATCTTCAGATTCCTTGTTGACCAGACATTGTGAGACCAACGAATATCATTAGCGATATTATTAACGATAGATTCCTCTTTGTTGCCAGATTGACTCTGCCTGGATTGTGTACAACAAGCCTCAGACGACCGAACTGACCAATGAGCATGCTGGATTCCTGATGGCCCTCGGCCTCAATGGTCACCTCTCCAACCTAGACAAGCTCAATGTCCACAACTACCTCTGCGTCGTAAGTTTCTGCTTTGCTTCATACTATCTTTAATTCGCTGACAAGTGGAATCTGAAAATACTCCCCCCCCCCCCCCTCCTTCCCCTTGGAACCTGGGGCCTGTATTCATGAAGAAAAAAACTCACATTCAAAACATAGTTTGAATAGAAGATTGATTTTGATTTTTGCTTTAGGTAATTTCAAGTTATTTGTATTTATTTTTAACTTTTTTTTAGATTAATTATTATTATTTATAATTATTATTATTATTATTATTTATTTATTATTATTATTTTTTTATTTTTTATTATTATTATTTTTTTTGGGGGGGGGGTCATGTGTTTGATTTTAATGTTGCATTTTTCAATTCTTGTTCATTATTGACACAAATTAACAAGATTTCAATGTTTTACTTGTTTCTGTAGGGTCATGAAATGACTAGTGTGGGACTTCTGCTTGGTCTGGCTGCTGCAAAGTGAGTATTCCATATCATACTCACTATCCTTGAAGGATTTCAAACATGAGGAGAATGACCAGTAGTACATAATATGAATGAAAATGAGCAAGCCCAATTTTCTTTGCTCATTGTCAGTGTCATGTATACTCCTGTTGTTAAATGACAATGTCTCCTCTAGAAGCCAATCTAAAAAAGGAGAATGTTCTTTCAAGATGGTTTTTGAATGTTGGAGATGAATTGTTCTGTATAAGCAAAATGTGTATGCCTCTTACTAGCAATGCTTAGAAATGTCTTGATTCTCCTTCATTCCTCAGCGACTGACGTTCCTCCACACCTGTTAAAGTAACCATTGTACTCAAGCTTTTCTAATGACATCATATTGTTGATATAGGCGTGGCACAATGGATGTGAAGACTACCAAGATCCTGTGTATCCACATCAGTTCGTTGCTGCCACCCACTTCAACAGAACTAGACGTGCCACACAGCGTTCAGGTGGCGGCCATCTTGGGCACGGGCCTTGTATACCAGAAGACCGCGCACAGACATGTGGCTGAGGTGCTCCTGGGGGAAATAGGTCAGATATTTTGGTTGTGTTGAAGGGACTCGGGTAACATTGTCCAAATCCTAAACATCCAATTTGAATTCTAGCAGTTCTGCATACCTTATTGCATTTGTATTGACAACAAATCATGGGACAGGTTTTGGTTTTTCAAATTTCCCTTCCGTTTCAAAGATATGTACGATTGAAGTATTCAGATAATAAAAACTCCCCTGGAGTTTTGAAAACCATGTACAAAGTGAGTGCAGTAAGTTGGTGAATATCACTTTGCATTTTTGCTCATTACTTGGCAGTGCAATGTCCGTTTGACTTAAAATTTTTACACAATACCCTGCGGACATAACAGAAATTAATGATATACAATGCATAAACCATTCATCAATTTTGCTCATGTCAACAAAGTTACTAGATCTGTTGATCAGTCTCTCCTGGTCCAAGCTCTTTGTCTTTTGTCATCCTCTTGCTTATGAGATTTTGCATTTCCAATAGTTCCCATTACAAGGGAAATTCAAATGCTGCAAGGTGCTTTTTGTTACCATTCATTTAATTCAAATGCACTCACTTAATCGTAACTTTCCCTTTTTTTATTACTAATTTACGTACAATTTAATATCACTGTATTTAATACTTACTAAGCTTTAGATGTTACTGTTTTTATATTCTTTTGTATGTTGTCTGTTTCCTTACTTTTTCATACCATTTGTTTTTTCGTCTTTATAGGGAGACCTCCTGGTCCAGAATTGAACAACTGCACCAACCGAGAGTCTTATTCCATGGCCGCAGGCCTAGCACTAGGCATGGTCACTCTTGGGGTAAGTCACTTACTTTAAAGGGGACCATCAGGGTTACTGATTTGTGATATCAAATAGATGACCAATATTTTGCAAAGGGTTGTGTCATTCATAAAAGAATTTCCATCACTTACGGTACCACTGCGATTTCCTGGTTCCTGGTTTGCGTCGGGACCTGTGTCCAAGAGCAAACCGAAGTAATCTTTTTTAAAGTTACATGAAGTTGTTAGTAACATAAAGAACATTGACTTTCAGTTCTTGTTTCTCTAAGAAGCATTCACACTTTTGTCTTGCCTTTATTCTTTCCTCTCTATGCAGCGTGGTAGCAGTGCAGTGGGCCTATCAGACCTCAACATTCCCGATCAGCTCTACCACTACATGGCGGGTGGACACAAAAAGTCAGCCGTGAGTTTTGTACCAGCTTCATAGTCAGTATTACCATTTGTCAGCTGAAATATGAATTATAATAATGGATTTGTGTGTAGTGTAGTGCATGTTGTGTAAGATACTCTAAGCGCTTGCAAGTGTACAGATATATAAGTAGATATAGGTAGATATATAATAGGCTACACATATATAGTTACATAGTAAGAAGAAAAGTAAAAGAGAAGCTGCCTCACAACATCTCTGAAATCATCTTTTTGTTGTCTTCATCTTGTCATCTAGTCTGGAGGAGGAAAGGAGAAAGCCAAACCTCCGTGCTACCAGATCGGAGAGGGCGATCAAGTCAATCTAGATTCGATGTCTCCTTTTTCAATTGACAACATCTCTTTTAAAGCATCCTTTTTTTTGTCTTCTTCCTCTTGTCATCTAGTCTGGAGGTGGAAAGGAGAAAGCCAAACCTCCGTGCTACCAGATCCGAGAGGGAGACCAAGTCAATCTGGATGTGACGTCTCCAGGGGCAACCCTAGCTCTTGGCCTCATGTTCCTGCAGACAGGCAACAGGTAATGTACAGCGGAGGATCTCAACACCCGATGGTCCAAATTCATCAGAGGCTTAACATTATTCATTAAAGGAATGATCCCCCCAATAATGTTATGATACTGTATATGAAAGAAAATGGATTAAGTAGTCTATTTTTGTTTAAAAAAAAAAAAAATGGTTAAAAAAAAAAAGAAAGTCTTAAGTAAAATCTGATTTTACTATTTATCTTATTTTGAAAACTCATCAAACTAACTTGTTTGTGCAATTTGCAGAAGAGACTGTCATCTATTGTTTAGAAACTAGAATGTTTTACAAGTTCCTATGACAATAGAACTAGTCTACTTTTAAATCTTGCTTATAAGTATAGGTTTCCATGGTGGTGTGTATAATAATATGCATGGTTTGCATTTGCACCATATGAGAGAAGGAGGATAGGTGAATCCTGAAAAGGACTGGTTGTATTTTTTCTAGGATAAAAAACAGTCTATTTTGCAGACCTATCTTATATTTGCTGGATGTTTGTGTGATTAACTCCTCAGAGCGGTAGCTGATTGGTTGGCGGCTCCAGACACTCAGTCGCTGCTGGACATGGTCAAACCAGACTTCCTGCTCCTTAGGGTAAGTGGACATTGTATGGGACATTGGTTGGGGCCTTTATACCTTGCAATAGGAAGATTATGGGTCCAATCCCCAGTTTATCCTGTGCACCATTCATTAAAGTGTACCACCACCCAAAATAATATTT
The DNA here is from genome assembly GCA_031471515.1 of Dendraster excentricus. NCBI lineage: Eukaryota > Metazoa > Echinodermata > Echinoidea > Clypeasteroida > Dendrasteridae > Dendraster > Dendraster excentricus. The sequence continues at coordinate 65 of JAUELG010286989.1, read as the reverse complement.
TGATTATAGAAAGGTAACATCTTTAGCGTTCCATTCCGTCGACAATTTCACAAAAATATGTTTTC
>JAUELG010281587.1:0-15363 GCA_031471515.1 Dendraster excentricus | reverse complement strand
CTGTATGTACACCACGCAGTGCGTAATCTTCAGTTTATACGAAGTCTGCACTAACAAGGAAGAAGAAGAAGAAGTAATACATGTGTAATAATAATTAAAATAACAGCCCGAATCGCGAATGTGGTCATGCAGCCCCCAGTAGCATGCAGTGAGCTGCAGCCGATCCCCATCCGGCTCCATCCCCCGTCGCCCCGGCCCCTGGCTCACTCGACCTCCGCCGCCGCGCGCGTGCGTTGTCGACGGAACATCCGGGAACTTTCAAACGCCTCCGCCATTTGCGCTTAATATCGCACACGCAACACACGCATCAACGAAATGCGCGCGGTCGGTTTGGAGATGGTGGCGTAACCCTTTATAGGATCCAGGGGCAGTTGCAGCTGTCCCACCATTTACGGCCATTTACTTGCTCTAAAACCGTTAAATTTCTCTTTACCAACATTGTATAAATATGTAGTGTTTAACATGGCTAATACTTCAGTTTTCCGCTTTTGTTCTGTCTCCCCGTGACACACAATTCCCTCAATTGTGCTTCCTCGATCACCACCCCTAAAAAAGTTTTGCTCGTTACGCCACTCTGGAACCTGTATCGTACGATTCATAATCATTACTACATTAGTCTCCTCGTACACTAGTTTTTAAAGAAATGATATCAAATACAAAGGACACCAAATTGATCATCAGTCGGCTGGTGTAAGAGTCTAATACACGTACATAATCATAATCACTAATGCAACATAGTGTCCAATCCTTTTTGGACGTTACTCCAACACACTTTGGAAGTGTTACAAAAGGATCCATTAACGATTGGATTTATTTTCCCATTTTACGCAATCGTGTTTAAAAATGCATTTTGTATCGGGTGCTATCTGCAATGGGACCCGGGACTGCTAATTATATCTAAGTACTATGTATTCACAGTTTACATTCCAAAACTACAATTCCACTTTAAAGGGATCTAGTAACTTTGTTGCCATGTGCAAATACTTATGAATGGTTGATGCAATGTATATTGTTGATATATGATATGTTTACAGGGTATTGTGTGAAAATTTCAAGTTAAATAGACGTTGAATGGCCGAGTTATGAGCAAAAATGCAAAGTGATATTCAGTATCTCACTGCATTCACTTTGTACATGGTTCTAAAACTCCACCCGAGTTTTTGAACACTGAACACTTCAATTGTACATATCTTTGTAACGAAAGGGAAATTTGAAAAACCGAAACCTGTCCCATGATTTTATGGTCAATACGAATACAACAAGTTATGAGGGGACCGCTAGAATTCAAATTAAATTGTTAGGATTTGGACAATGTTACTAAGTCCGTTTAATTTTAAAGCTAAATAACAGTATTGGAAAACGCCCCGGACACAAAAAGTGAAAATACGTTATTACCTAAAAATCTTTTCCAGACATCAACAATTTGATTGAAATATGATAACACACATATTTTGAAATTTTATCCCAAATACAAATTAAGTATTTACATTAATCCGTTGGATATTTATCTTGAACGAACATCAACTACTTTATGCAAGCAGGATGACAGGGTTAAGTATCACTTCAATTATAGTATTAACCATCTAAGTCAAAAGTAAAAGGTTAAAATCAATTATATTTTGTACTAGATAATCAATAGATAAATTTGATCGAAACATCAGTAGGCCTACGTAAATAACGAATGTTTGACCTTACAACCGTACATCACTTCGTAGGATATACACATATTTAATCCGCAATTGGATGTAGGTGTATCTCAAACTTGGGAAAAGACGTCGGTGCCTGGCTGGTGGACCAACTGCTCATCAGGGCCAGATGGCAACAGGTTGAGGGTGCACTGACGGGTGTGCGCATTCCAGGCGTAGGCACGACAGTCGGTGGTGCCGATACAGAGATTGGTACAGGACACATCGGACCTTTGTTTCTCGAAGGTCTGGATGGTTGGGCCGGCTTCAAAGTTCTTATTCCTGTAGAGGATCTCGAAGCGAGACGATTTCAAGCACGGGTTTCCTACAATATACAATGTACGAACTAATGATCAAAAACACACTGGTAGATCAGAAGAATACGGGTTTATTTTAATATATTAAATGTGTTGCATGTACAGAAATGTTAAAACTTATTCAAGACACATTGATTTTTCTATGTACATATTAAATCTTCTCCAGTTTATTTAAACGCACCAAAGTTGCAACCAACTTAATTTTGAACTAGCAAGATTACTGTAATAATCGAAGTAAGCAATATTTTAAAACTGTCTTTGCGAAAGTCATGTGTACCTGTAAACACCCTATACAATAATTTCCTGAGAGATCTAATGACATTTGCATTTCAATCATATAAAACACGTTTCTAATTTAATTTTCTAACAATAGTAACATTATTTAATCGGGGGGATGGGGAGGGAGGATCAAGATTTGTGGTTTTGAAAGTAAACCTTACCGAATGAAAGCCTGCTTAAACTGCCGGCTACCGATGTATGCATAGCCATAGGCATGGCGCGATGCGTTAGAATCGATTCCGTAAACGACGCTGTAGTACGGCAAAATCGTGTCCGACAGTGAGATCGTATACGTGTGTTTCTGCTCACTATTAAAGGAGTACGCGCACATTCCGCTATCGCCTAAAGTCACGTTGCGTGCATGGACCACAAGCGGGACGCCACCATTATTGGTATACCCAGTGAATGAAAGATTTTCATTAGCAAGGCACGGCATGATGAGGTTAAAGAAATGGGACAATGGTAAATTCTGACCACGACTATTGGAGCGGAAATACGTGGTCTGGGTGGCGTACTGCTGTTCTGGTGGTATCATCACCATGGACGTCGCTCCCCTCATGATCTGCGCGACCTGGATGGGCAGGTCGCTGGTGATACGGAGCATGACATCGGACTTGACCTCATGCTTATGAAATTCTCCTTGGTTCAGAAGAACAAACTCGCGGTCAATGAATACAATCGTGTTATCCCTACCCGCGACCACGAGCACGAAATAACCGGGAATCCCGACGAAGAAAAGCGCCAAATTAAACACCGTTCCCCATCGGTCGTAGGGCACTAGCTGCTCAATGGCATAGTCGCAGCTGTCAGACGCCGCCCCGTTGCCGTAGGCACAAGATGAGCCGCTTACCACAGATACCGAGGAGTTGGCTAGGATCCTTGATCCTGTGAACTTGTTTGCCTGGGTGGTGATGACCGCTTGGTGCCACGCAGGTATTTCTATGTCCAGAACCTGGCCTCCTGGGTGAGTCGTCTCGTTGAAATTGAAGTCCGCGTTTGGGGTCAATCGGACCCAGGTTGGCGCGCCGGTTGACGAGATGACCAATTGACCCAGTCCCGGATTGGCTCGGACAACCACGAAATACTCTTGACCTAAGTATGAAGCCGGTATGACCGCTGTTCCGCCGTAATTGAGTTCATGTATCTGTCCAGGTAGTCAGAAGGGAAACAATGCAAATTTACATGTATGATAATGATATGTTATATTTATATTGCGCAATATCCACATGATAAAGTGCTCAGGGTGCTTATTATTTTTCCTGGTGATTTAGTACATTTAAACCCCGTACAATTATCTTGTACACATGTTCAACTCCCCAGGGAGAATACTAGCGGCGCACAACCCTAAAGATGCATCAAGCTAATTTTCACCAGACCAGGTACCCATTTACACACCTGGGTAGAGAATAACGAAATTAATATAATTATAACAGGGTTATTGAATTTCGGAGATTTGAATTGATGCAGGGGAACGAGGGGGCAGTATGGCGTCATTTAGTGTTCGGAGTATTGTACCAACAATTGAGACTTTACGCGTATGCTTACGGTATAACCTGTGACGTACGCATTTAAATTACAGAGCTCTATGCAGAATTTGCGTGATACAATTATCGTTGTCCTTCGTTAAGTTTGAAGGACCTCAACAAAAACCCTCACCTTAATCATAAAATATATACAACTGAATAAATAAAACAATTCATTTTTTAGAATACAAATCACATCGATCTTTGCCCGTTTTTCAAAACTTAAAAAAAAAAAACCATTACTAACAAATCTACATGTGGGCCTTTCCGATTTCAATAGCAGCCATAGTACGAACGTTGACATTAGTTTGTTATTATCCGAAAAAAATAGAAAGACATACATATAAAAAAAATCACCCCTATATATATGACATATCGATTATGATACATCCAGAGAAAAAAAAAAACAAATCATGACCTCGAGCCAAATTTCGCGTAAAAGCACGTTACAAATGTGACAATAATTGCTCGAATGGTGGTCTATAATTATGACAACGGGCAATATCGACGTATAGGTACGGTGAATGTTCGTCTTAAAAATTGGCGCATGCGCAGTTTAAAAGTAGCCTATGAACTTCCATTTTACTCGTGGCGCATGACAATCAAATGGATGGCAGATATCGTTTACTGAAAGGGGACGTAGAATTTTGGTAAGGCTGAACTTTAGTAACTTAACCTGGACAGTAGCATTATAAACTAATGCTGGAAAAGCTATACAAAATTTCAAACGACTAAGGAAAACGCATGCAAATCTTTCAAAAAGCACCATTTAAACAAGAGGACGCTTTTCCTATAAAGCATTGGTATCAACCATTGTCATAAAAAATATTCATGTGATGTTTTATTAAGATGATGATTAAAATCAACAATTATTTCCAAAAAGATTTTGACAATTTTTGAAAAAGTACAAGCATTTTTTTTTATTTTGTTGAAAAAATATCTAATTATTTGGGCCCTAAACCCTCAGTTGCTTCCTTAGTTTGTGTCTCCGCCTCCTCTCCTCCTCCCGCCCCCTCCCCCATTCTTACATGTCTCAGTGTTGGTATAAAGTCTGTTCATTTTTTGTAGTTATTGTTACTCTTGCCCTGACGAAGATCCTGCTAGGATTGAAAGCTAGGCTTTATACGACTCTCATTTTACCTCATTGGCGATTTTTTTAGTAGACAAGCAGTTTTCAGCTGTATTTTCCATATGCCCTAAATGATTATTAGATATAATAGATTTATTAATAATTCGCCCATTTCTGGGTCGATTTTGACCAAATAAAGTTTATTCTGCCAATGAAATTGCATGTTTTCCCAAATTCGACACCCATTTTTTGATTATCTTACAAGAAATTGTGATGTGCAGCGTCCTTTCTACCAAAACTAAACTTCCCTTTAATGTTGCGCCACCGATAAGAATGCGGGCCGAATATACTATTCAAATGACTAGGGCATTGGACTGGACCGGTTGCGATTATTAATTAGAAATATAACCACTGTAGACAGGTTGACTGTTTTTATTTGTTATTATCTTGATATATTTTATTTGCTGTATTTTATTTCCACACTTTTTCAACATTAACAAAATATAAAGGTCTGAGCAAAATATTGAACAAAAATTATGTTTATCTAAAATAGACCAATGTATGTAACATACAAAGTTAAACAAAAATAATAATCTATATAATTTCACTCAAAATTATAATGTATTAAATAAACGTGTTGAGGAGGCCTTTGTAGAAAGCAATGCTTGTGGGCCATAGGCCTCCGGAAAAAGTTACATAACCAGTGAAAAAGAGAGGATTTTCAGTCTAAATGTACCAACCTCGGTATTCGCCCCGAACACGACCAGGCTTATTCCATGAACCGACGGTGACACGATCCTAAACGCCCCATTCGGATGAACGCCTGTAATTCGGGCCAGAATATCTCGCGTTTCCTCCAAACGTACTTGAATTCTGTCGGGAATTGCCGGGACCACGTGGTATTTTCCCCGGGATTGAACGGGATGTGTTGCGTTGGCCGTCGTATTGTCTTGAGACTGTATGATGTACCTGAAATGTCCCGAATATGCGGATGAAGCACCGTTCGGGAATAAGCCAAAGACAAATTCGCTACCGTAGGTAGACGATTGGCGGCTGGTGCCATATCGATCAAAAGCTATGATAGGTGGTAGAGAAATAAACTTCTTAAGAACTTCATAATTTCTGGCATACATCGTATAACACGGTGTTATTTTTATAGTCCATGCTTTATTAGTAATTGACCAAGGGTTTTTACCAATAGTTTTACAAATTATATTTCAACATGCATACTACATTAAAATAAACGACATCATGAGTTAATAATCTAAATGATGATGATGATGGTGATGAATATTATGATAATCATTATCATGATTATTATTAGTATTGTTGATAATACTCGTTATCATCTTCATCATCGACAAAATCTTCTTGGCTTCTTCATCATCATGTCAATGATTGTTATAAGTACTAATATATGATTATTAGAAACGGGATCTGATCCATCAGAAACGCTGCGGCTTTCCTTGGCTTCCTGAAAAAAAAGACTTTCTGGTAATAGCACCAAGAGCATTAAACTGAGTATCAAGCCATTTTCAGAAAAAAACAAACTATTCATGCCCTCAGTTTTGTGGCCCCGTAAATCCTGCTTTCACCAGAAAGTGCCAAGGAAAGCCGCGGTGTTTTTGATCGACAAGATCCCTAAGTTAGTAGCCTACCTTCACACATGCTTCCTTGTACCGGCATATAATCTCGAATCAATAGAACAGCAAGGTGCAGAATCAGACGAACAAGCACTGCCATTGCTTCAGACCTGAATGCTGCTGAGTACGTAAAGGTAAATACAGTAACATTTGTTAAGAGTTAGGAGGTACAGTTTGTAAGAATACGGTCACATTTTACAAGACAACTCAATATCTATCGACATCTATCGCCGGTCTTGATATTGTTTTCAGCAACCTCGATCGCCATAAATCTGGTCTCAAAGTCGAAAATTCCCGAAAAACACTTTGACCTTAATCACTTGTTAAATTTTTGGTCACGACCTCGAAAATGTTGACCATACCCGGTATCAGCTTCTGAAATTGGTGACTGGACCTTAGGCCCCGTTGCAGGAAGAGATACAATCGATTGTAAATTCCGATTGATTGTTAGTCAGATCACGTGTTCTAGATGCGCAAATCTGATTGGTTGAAAAGCGTAGATTTGCTGACTTACGATCAATGGTAACTTACAATAGATCGTTTCTCTTTCTGCAACGAGGCACTGGTATAGTATTCGAAAAAATTTGAGCGGTCTTGGTCATAGCCTCGAAAATTTGCCACGCCCACCCCACCCTCCGCATGTAGAACATGTGAACTGACTTATGAGTAATTGCAACTTACGATCGATTGAATCTCTTTCTGCAACGGTACCTCGGTACCTCGAAGTTCCACTCTCTCCTGTAGTAGGTATGTAGGATGATGTGCTCTCCAAAGTTTCCGTGAAGTCCAGATGATACGTGAAGTCTAAGTGATCTGGTTGGAAATTCCGCTCTATTTATAACATCTCAGCAAATTCCTTGACATACGCGCACCACGGCCGTCTTCGCATTAACGTCACAATGCAGAATAAAATCTTAATAGGGGGTAGGGGCAAGCATGCATCAGCAAACCTCATTATATTTTATAGTCATTTTTTAATAAAGAACTGATACAGTATTTATCTTCCTCTCCCCTTCCCATTATTGTTAATGCTTGTCCTTGTACTACTGATCAGTCTGTTCGATAGTACGTGTTAGTTGAACAATAGTAAATACTCTCATGACAAGTGATATGATAAAGGCAAGATTGGTATTAATCAACAAGATTTCTGTCTTCTAACCAACTGAATTTAGTCCTGTCCTTCATATCACAGATGACATGAAGACAATAACGGGTTTATTTATGTGTGCACGGCTCGTGTGACCATGGGGTAAGGGGCACGCAACCGGCCTTATACAGTTTGTAGGCCAATATGAATGATCACATTGGCTCTAAATTATTGAGGTGGTGTATAAAAGGGTTTATAACATGCGGTGAAGTCAGAAACTTTGTATGTTTGAATTCGGAAACATCAGTGGAATGTTCCATACACGCGAAGCTTATTTTTTGCGTAAATCGTATCCGCGTACAAATTAATAGTGATAATGATAACACTGTGAAGCGAGCTTAGATCCAAAAGGCGCTAAATCCACTTCACATGAAAACCACAGTTTACGACAAAAAACACACCAAAAATATTGTTTAAAAAGTAGAAAGTTCAATTTCTTATTCTCATAGGCTTGGGAATAAAGTTGAATGAATAAACATTATTCTCTCCAAAATTGAAAAAGAAGATATAATACGTTTTGTAATTAAGATCCTCATCGTAAGGTTGTTTTTGTCGTCTCATACATATCACGCCATTATATAAACAAAATGACGTAGTGACGATGTTGGGCTGGCGGACAAGTCATTTTAACCTCGAGCCAACCGCGATATACCGACATCCGGTCAACAACTTATGATATCGGCCCGACGTCAGGTGGCTAGCTGGGTTGTTTTCTGTGTGTGTGTTTAAGGCGTTATCCCAATAATGTCAGTTGGTATCAAAAGTTATGTCTTTGAATGACCATCACAAAATGACGTAATGATTATTGATGCTTAATAATGAAATATTAATATTCGCCCATCGATCAATGATAACCATTGCATGGGTCGGGATCGTGTTTAGGAAAATCAACAACAGAACGATTTTTTTAAAAGAATATGACAGCTTCTAAAAAGGGGATTAAACATGTTCAAAGATGATACTCATAGAAACAACAAGATGATTGATGCTTTAATTATTATTCAGCCAAGAAAATTGCAACAAGACGCTGAATCACTAGGCAAGCATGCAGCTGTAAAATGTCATTGGTTTTATTAAGTTTAATACAAAGTTGATCATTTCATGCTTGTTAGAATAATAATTAAAGAGATAATTTAGTTCTGGTAGAGAGAGAACAGTTTTGGTCAAACTGAATTTTAGTAACCAAAACATGCACCATTACATTACAAACTTATAAGTTATAAGTTATAACTCTACCATGTTTGAAAGGAATTCAAAATTACAAACGACTAAGTAAAAGTATGTTATCATTCAAACAGATCAGTTCAAACTCGAGATGACGCTTTCTAAAACTCATTAATTAAACCGTTTTGAATAAAGTATTGTACATGTGAAGGTTCGTAAAAAAAAACACTGATTAGATAGAAAAATTATCAACCACTATTAACGAATTTCTTGTGATTTTTTTTTAAAAAGATGAAGCATTTAAACCAAAAAACATAAAGGTTCATTTACAATCCTGTAATAAAAGTGAGGCCCCTATTTAGTAAAAATTGTTACATTTATCGATATTTCATCCGTTTCTGAACCGATTTTGATCAAATAGAGTTTTTTATGACATAACAATATCATGCTCTTTCAAATTTTACAATCGGTTTTCCCTTATCTTCAAAGTGGTCCTCGAGCATTTTAAAGCATTTTCTGAAAGGTTAATATATCGCCCGGTGATTCTCGGTGAAGAACATTTCAAACAAATATGTAATTATGGATATCTCACCCGATTCTTAACCGATCCTGATCCAATAAAGTTGATTCTGTCATTAAAACAGTACGTTCTTTCAAATTTGACAGTAATTTGTTCATTATCTCACAAACAATATCAGGGGCACTTCGGGAAATATAATTCCCAACGGTACCTTTAACGCTCTTTAGCTGAAACATTATAAATGATAGATATCGACATGCTGGTAAGGTAAGGTTGAGTTTTGGTATAGTGTGGGCTACACATAAGCACAATTTCGTGAGATAATGAAAAACTGAGTCTAAAATTTGACAGAGCATAATATTTTAATGACAGAACAAACTTTATTTGATCAAAATCGACTCAGAAGTGTCGGAAATATACATAACTGTAACAATTTGTAATAAATGTAAACAAACTGTTACAAAAACAAAAAAAATGCTTCCTCTTTTCAAAAAATTATAATCTCTCTATCTAAAAAATTATTTACGAACATCCACATGTACAATAATTTGTTTTCCAAATTGGTTTGAACTAATGAGTTATTACAGAGCGCTATCTTGAGTTTGAACTGCTCTATTTGAATGATTAGAGGCTTTTTACTTAGTCGTTTGTAGATTTGAATTACCTTCATGTATGGTAGAGTTCTAACTATTAGTTTGTGATGTAATAGTGCATGTTTTGTTTACCAAAGTTCAATTTGACCAAGAAACGTAACTCTTTTTACCAAAGCACAACTATCCATTTAAAGAGCATTTGAGAAAAAAACTATTTTAATTTCCTCTTACCATAAGCCAATCAACACGCCACACGAGAAATGTGAAGGCTTAACTAAAATTGTTGTTGGCTTAAACATGTGGCAGGATTGTGCTTTTTTAAACAGACGTACAGGCAAATATGTCAAGTCATTCTCTATGTCAACTATCTAGTTAAATAGGTGCCCCGCTCACAAGCTCTGCTTCCAAGGGGCACCGCAACCATTTAATTGATTTATATGTACTTGTATTTTATGTATTTTTACACTTCGTATGTTCTATACTTTGCTTTGATATTTGGTTGAAATAAAATAAATGAACAAATGAAATATAAATCATGTTTTTCGTCCTGTGATGGATGGCATTGTCTTCCCACACACGATCCGCGTAAGGCACACAATGGTCATCGAGAAATTGCGCGGTCGAATATCAATATTCCCTTTTCAGCGTCAATAGACAAAGAAAGCTAATTCTTAAAGAATGAAGTCTTGGGGTTCGGTCTCTTCAATTAAGAACCATCTCTATTAGATGCGCATCATATGCTACCATAGCAACCTCGATAATGCTGCATCTCCAAGCTGGATGAGTAAGTTCCTAATCGAAGTGATCGAACACCGTGTCGTCATCGGATTCCTCCTCGCTCTATTACTCCTTCTCTTCCTTCTTTGTTGACATGTGCACAAACTGAAAGGTTGATGCGAATCTAATGCGAATCTAAAATTCGTTGATTAAACAATACTGCTGAAAACTTTTGTACACAATGCCTTTGAGATAAAGTGAGAGTCAATATCTGGCATAAGTTTTCTATCCTAGCAGAAAATTCTTGAGCCCACTAAGCGCTTGGAAGGAATACTACCTAGGGAGTGGAAATGGTGCACACAATGTGTGCTGGTTTGCATTGTATCCTATGACAGGGGTAATATTACAATTGTAAAGCGCTTAGAGAAGATTGTCAATCGTGATAGGCGCTATATAAAAATTGGATATTATTATTATTATCATTATCATTAGTATTAATCGAGCCCATGCCCCCTGATCTTCCAATACACGAACCTAAAACACAAACAGAACAGACCTTTGTCTTCGGAAAGTTGTTTGAATGACATGACAGACGTCATTGACCCTATACCGACAAAATACGTGTACGCTACTTTTATCTATGTTCTTATTGTGTACAAATGCATTATAACATCGGTCATATCGCGGATTAAAAGAGTGTAACTGTTCATGCCCAACTGCCAAGAACAAAAATCGATCACCCAGGCTCCTTCTGATCAGATCGTATGAATCTCGCGCCTTGCTCAGCTTAATCACTTTGGCTTCAGAGGTCGTCCAGAGCTATCGTTAGACGGCACATCTCCTACTCGTCGTAAACAGGTAGAGTATACCTTAAATTCAATTTGGTGTTTCACAAAGATCCTAAGTTGAAAACTTATGGGAAGCCATGTGTAAAACGTTTACTTTTTAATGCAAAACAACTGAAAGTATTTTGGACATCAATTTACAAATGGTTTCATTAACATTGAGGCCAAGTGATATTGACAAGTACATGTATAACTGGTTTTAATGAAATTAATGTTATTTGAAATGGACTTTTTCAACATTGTTTACAAACAAAGTCACTGCACCGACTTTCCATAGTTGCTGTGTCAAACTTCGAATTTAGTTATATAATGTATAATATATAATCTTTCTGAAACACTCCTCTACTCATATCTTAGGCGCCTCTTTAAAGGGAGGGCTGAGTGTTGGTAGATGGGGGCAGTTCACAACACATTTTTTGAGAGATACTGAAAAAACTGAATGTTTTTAAAAAGACAATTCAAATTTGATTTGTAGGATTTAGGCAATGTTGAGTCCCTTTAAGAACTATGCTGTGATTACTTAAATATGGTGTAAGGTTGCTGATGATATCTATATTGAATAACTATTTCAACAAACATTAAATGCCAAATTTTAGAAGGTACCAGACATACAGTATTAGACTTGTGGATACATTTAATTATCCCAATGCGGATACTGAATATATTAGTATATGATTAATTTAAGTGTCACATTTCACGTTTGGGAAACTCGTATGAAAGTAATAGATCAATTTATTCCCTTTATTATCTGAATGTCAGCACACAATACTTCGCACTTGATCCATGTATTGTTCTATCACCATGGTTACAGGATTCGAGCTTGACAGAAATGGCCGTGGTTGTATGCCTGATGCTAATCTACCTTTCCCTGCTGATCCAAGACTCTATCCTGGTACAAGGGAGCATGTGTGAAGGTATGCTACTTTTTTTGCTAATGATGATGATACTGATGATTATAATGATGATGATGATGATGATGATGATAATGATGATTATTATGAAGCTGGTCGAAATCGATTAGTCAATGTAGAGTGAAGTTGACTTGCGATTTTACCAGCATAGCATTAGATAAACGAAAACGATCACACAATTTAACTTTTAGAGCCCACGATCATTAAACATAAATGAAAAAGGAGCATCCGATTTTAAAATTTCGCCAAAAGAATATTAAATTAGGGCGGAAACCCAATGGTCGGCGCTCAGGCATTTATAATAAAACACATACTATCGTGCATGAAGCATTCGACTTGGTTTCATATAGAAAATCAATCTCTGTACAATCTATATCATAATAATATGTTTTGTTTCATTAATCATTCAAACATAATTATATTATACTTCACACTATATCCTTATCATAGTTCTGTAACGTCCTTTAACAAATCAAATAAATGTTGGCACTGCTCAATTTTTCGTTATCGCACGAAAATGTTTTAGTTGTGAAACACCCACTTTAGCCAATCTGAACAACCCCTATAACCCGTTCACCTCGAGATCAAAACAAAAATCACATACACTTTGTACACAGCCTTTCCGGTCGTCCCTATGCAACTGGTAAATAGTAAGTCTATTGATTAAACGAGCATTATTATTATGACATACATTCTGACATTGTTGCATGATGCAGAGATTATTTTATACCATGTCCATTGTTTCGCCTAAACCTATTGTAGATCGCTATGGAACGAACCATCCTTCGTCTCCATACGGCAACGAATATGTGTTTGGCATGATCCCGAATGGTAACTCGACCGCGCAGGTAGGGCAATTCAAATACTTCATCCAGGCGCCAGTGATCACGACAGTCAATGCATATCGCCCCGCTCAGTCATTGATGAAGACACACAACGTTAAGGCAATACCCAACAAAAGAAAAACAACCTTCGAGGAGCAAGATGCAGAAGGCGTATTGTCACGTACAACAGGCGTTCATAACGGGACATTTAGAATGCTGGCACCCCCGGATCATGACTTTAGTGTGGTCATATTTGGGATTAATAAAGAGGTAAGTCAAATTTATCGACAAACCAAAATGTAATAGACGAGCCATACATCACCGGCTAATGGCTAAGGGGCTTTTAAAACGTTTCACAGCAAGTGGATGGTCGTACTACGACATGCTCCAGTACTAGACAATGTAAACATATGTTAAGTTTTTCTTGTATTTGTTCATTCCCTGTACCGTACTGCATTATTTTGTTTACGCCCCTCTGGAAAACTCTGGCTGTTATTGGGCAGTTATCGTAAAGAAATAAAATAGAGAACCAACCTGCACAAATATTCATTTCTATGCATCATCAATGCACCTTCACAAAGAGTTTTGGTTATTGCCGCGAAGCACTCTGTGGTTTGTTCGAATAACGGACTTTCCACCTTAACAATAATTTGACCCTTGTCCAAATTGTTTTGTGTCAGCTAGTAGTAGCTGACTGTCTGTGACCTTCTTGATTATCTGAACAGGAACGCAACACCGGCGGGACAGCGGCCATACCAGCGTCATACCTAGGTCAAGAGTACTTCGTGGTGGTCCTAGCCAATCCGGGCCTTGGTCAAGTGGTCGTCTCGTCAAGCGGCGCGCCAACTCTGATCAGACTGACCTCAAAAGCGGCTTTCAAATTCGACGAGATGACTCACCCTGGAGGCCAGGTTCTGGACATCGAAATACCTGCGTGGCACCAAGCGGTCATCACCACCGAGGCAAACGAGTTCACAGGAACGAGGATTGTTTCTAACGCGTCGGTCTCTGTGGTGAGCGGTTCGGCATGCGCGTATGGTACTGGGACGGCATCTGACAAATGCGACTTTGCCATTGAGCAGCTGGTGCCCTTTGACCGATGGGGAACGGTGTTCAATCTAGCGCCTTTCTTCGTTGGGACTTCCGGTTATCTCGTGCTGGTGGTCGCTGGTAGAGAAAACACGAATGTATTCATAGACGGTGTGGTTGTTCGTCTGAACCAAGGAGGATTTCACAGGCATTCCGTCGAGTCCGAGGTCATGCTCCGAATCATCAGCGACCTCCCTATCCAGGTCGCGCAGATCATGAGGGGAGCAACGTCCATGGTGATGATACCATCAGAGGACCAATATACTGCCAAGACCACTTATTTCCGCTCCAATCCCCAAATTGGGTCTTTATTTCATTTCTTTAACATTATCATGCCTTGTCGCGGTGAAGATCTGCCAATCACCGAAGCAAATGCTACATCCAAGGTTCCGGCTCTACTCCATCCCCGCATTGTTACGTCAGGCGCTGGCGGAATGTGCGCGTACTCCTTCAATAGTACGGAGTTGTACACGTACGTGACCTCATATTCGGACACGATTTCACCATATTACAGCGTCGTTTACGGAGTCGATCCTACCGCAGCAAGCTATGGCTATGCCTACATCGGTGGACGGGAGTTCACTAAGTTTTCATTCGGTAAGAGATTCTTTAAAGCATTAGGGCAGTCGCTAAGGGATTCGCTAGAGCAAGAAGGCAGTCTATAACAGGAAAACTTATTACATTACACAATCACGTGGAAAAAAATTAAGGACAAATTAATGAATAGGTATTACAACAACAAATATTTAATTTCATAAAAAATGATCCAGGAATTAGCCACACGTCCAAATTACCTGATATTGTTTTTCAAATAATATTCCTCTCTTCTCAAGCGGAGTTAACACTCCCCATGTTAACCCGTTGTCGACGGGAACCGAGTGAGACGTGTTCAAAGTCTAGAGAGATTTCAGAAACTAATACTAGCGTCACATTAGGAAACGACCTCGCTACGCTTCTCCCGCGCTCTAGACAATAGCTGACCACAGGTACTGGAATGTCTTTCTTTTGTCTAAGGAAGATTTGTATAGAAAGATTAT